>WNWK01009437.1:0-76707 GCA_009830355.1 Cherax destructor | reverse complement strand
ATCCAGGGTTTAGCGCTCCTCCATTATAATAATAATAAAGTTTATATAAGTGATTAATAAATACTTAATGCATGATCACAATACTAGCTTGAAAAACTTCGTGAAATATCACACCTTATACATTTTTATTATATTTAAAGTAATTTTTGAGGCATTATAGAAGTCGAGAGTGGATCGTATAGAATGTGACCTTGATATTTTTACTGAGTTAATCTCTAAGCCATAGGAAGACCTCGGTCATATGACCACCAACTTCAGTTACCAGGGGTCATAATATGACTAAAACCAGTATCAGGAAACACTTACCCTGTTTCCTGACAAATAGAATACCACAACCACTGCTTGTAGCTATATCATGCTTGTCGATACACTGAGAGGTGTATGTCACACAACCACTGCTTGTAGTGATCTGATCTTGTATACACTGAGAGGTGTATGTCACAATCACTGCTTATAGTGATCTGATCTAGTATACACTGGGAAGTGTATGTCACACAACCACTGCTTATAGTGATCTGATCTAGTATACACTGGGAAGTGTATGTCACACAACCACTGCTTGTAGTGATCTGATCTTGTATACACTGAGAGGTGTATGTCACACAACCACTGCTTGTAGTGATCTGATCTTGTATACACTGAGAGGTGTATGTCACACAACCACTGCTTGTAGTGATCTGATCTTGTATACACTGGGAGGTGTATGTCACACAAACCACTGCTTGTAGTCATCTATTCTTATATACACTGAGAGGTGTATGTCACACAACCACTGCTTGTAGTGATCTGATCTTGTATACACTGGGAATTGTATGTCACACAACCACTGCTTGTAGTGATCTGATCTAGTATACACTGAGAGGTGTATGTCACACAACCACTGCTTGTAGTGATCTGATCTAGTATACACTGGGAGGTGTATGTCACACAAACCACTGCTTGTAGTGATCTGATCTAGTATACACTGGGAGGTGTATGTCACACAACCACTGCTTGTAGTGATCTGATCTTGTATACACTGAGAGGTGTATGTCACACAAACCACTGCTTGTAATGATCTGATCTAGTATACACTGGGAGTTGTATATCACACAACCACTGCTTGTAGTGATCTGATCTTGTATACACTGGGAGGTGTATATCACACAACCACTGCTTGTAGTGATCTGATCTAGTATACACTGGGAGGTGTATATCACACAACCACTGCTTGTAGTGATCTGATCTAGTATACACTGGGAGGTGTATATCACACAACCACTGCGTGTAGTGATCTTATCTTGTATACACTGAGAGGTGTATGTCACAACCACTGCTTGTAGTGATCTGATCTAGTATACACTGGGATGTGTATGTCACACAACCACTGCTTGTAGTGATCTGATCTTGTATACACTGAGAGGTGTATGTCACACAACCACTGCTTGTAGTGATCTGATCTTGTATACACTGGGATGTGTATGTCACACAACCACTGCTTGTAGTGATCTGATCTTGTATACACTGGGAGGTGTATGTCACAACCACTGCTTGTAGTGATCTGATCTTGTATACACTGGGAGGTGTATGTCACACAACCACTGCTTGTAGTGATCTGATCTTGTATACACTGAGAGGTGTATGTCACAACCACTGCTTGTAATGATCTGATCTAGTATACACTGGGAGGTGTATATCACACAACCACTGCTTGTAGTGATCTGATCTTGTATACACTGAGAGGTGTATGTCACAACCACTGCTTGTAGTGATCTGATCTTGTATACACTGGGAGGTGTATGTCACAACCACTGCTTGTATTGATCTGATCTTGTATACACTGAGAGGTGTATGTCACACAACCACTGCTTGTATTGATCTGATCTTGTATACACTGAGAGGTGTATGTCACAACCACTGCTTGTAGTGATCTGATCTTGTATACACTGAGAGGTGTATGTCACAACCACTGCTTGTAGTGATCTGATCTTGTATACACTGAGAGGTGTATGTCGCTCTTTGTACACGAGTCAAGAGTTTACTTAAATACATAATGTATGGTTTAAAATTTCACTGATGACTGAAAGTATTCAACTTACCTAAAACGCGGCGTTACTGATCTTTTGCAATGTTAGCACCTACAGCATGAAGAAACAGAATATTGCAAGACTAAAACTGAAAACAAAAGCCTCATTTAGGCAGGATATAAAAAGAGAATCAGGAGAGTACAACCAGATTGCAATCGCAGAATCATGTGACTGAGCATGGGTGGGTTCCAATCACTGTATGCAGTGGTCACTGTAGCAGTCTTCTAGTATTAAGTTTCAACGATTGAATCTCCTTGTAAAGGTACAATACTACTTTTGTAATTGGACCGAAGTCTTGCAAAATACATATCCTCCCCGGCTGAACAAAACTCAAACTGCTGTCGAAATGTATAATCAGATGAAATATACTCTTTTATCCTTTCAGGGGAGGTGCCTTAATGCTGATGAAAGGATCTTGATCCAGGGAACCGGAGCAAACCTGGTTCCCACAGGCCATGTCCAAAATACATACGTAATAATTTACATATATTACAGCAGCCTTTTTTTGTGATAACCATTTGTAGGTTACTCGTGTATGGAGATTAAATATTTTTATTAATGGTATTGAGTTATTACATTAGAGAGAGAGACAGAGAGTGAGAGAGAGAGAGCTCACTATAACACTACCTGTTGTACCATCAGCGTGTCAGTCTGCTGGAGGGCCTGGGAGGGGAGGTATCGCGCTCCTCCGCTCTCCTCTACTCATCTCTTCCACAAGTTCTTTTAAAATATGGGACAATTTTATACATTTCTACAGCCGCGAGTTTTTGCCTGATACCACACAAGGCTTCCAAATCTCTCTTACAAATGCGAAAAAAAATAAAGGAAGATTAATCTAAAATATATATATATAAGGATCTAAGTGTCGAGCAGAATTATGCAGTGTATATATAATATATTTCCTCGATGAAGAAAACGTGTTGAAGGAAGGATAAACGAGGTTGAATGCAGGTGTGCCACATCATAAAAATAATATGTAGAAAAAAAGTATTCCAAATTGCTAATATAAGAAAAAATGTTAAATGCAGATTTGATCTTTTTCGTCATATATGCCCTTGTGGTTCCAGCGTCAGCACAGTCAGCCTGCCCCAGGATTAGTAAGTAAATTATTCACCACAACAATACATTATATATTGATTATTTATATAGATGTTTCATTGTTTTTTACTTTTCCTTTAACTGTAATGGTGATTGTATGAATTTTCAATGTTTTAAAAATATTAAATTGAAAAGTTTTATGTATTTTAGATTTCAGTACACGTGTGTGTGTGTGTGCTCACCTAATTGTGGTTGCAAGGGTCGAGTCATAGCTCCTGGCCCCGGGTGTGTGTGAATTATCACGTTTAATTTTAAGATCTGTACTGTATATGTAACTTCGATTACAACATCATAATAACCCACCTCAGTTAGTCCCCTTGAATGAACTAATGTCAAAACAGATGCAGTTAGATTCTAACCTGCTTTAAGTTAATATAAACATAAGGTTTGTTTAGGGTCAACTTGGATTCTAAACTGGCTAAAGTTAGTTTCTAATTAGGAAAATTTTAGATTCTAAATAGACTGAAATGACTTTAAAATTAGATTAAAGTCGGATTTGAAATAGATTTAGGTTATTTTAAGTTATATTTCGGTTAGTCTCTAAATAAGGTTAAATTAGACTATAAATAAGTTTAAAGTTGTACCTGTATAGGTATAAGTTTTAAATAAGCTTAAAATAGCTTCAAAATAAGTTTAAACTTCTCTTAGGCTTCAGTCGAGTCACAAATTTCTTGGAGAACGACAGAGATTCACCTGAACTTTCGGGGTTTGTGATAGTGACTCCAGTACCTGTATACTTGCATATACCATTCTGCTCTACATCAAACGTATATTTCTCTTTTACTCCAATATATAAAATGTAGGTTTTAGTGTTACTCCAGTATATACAATGCATGATGGGCTGTATCACCTTTTAACATTATATATATATATATATATATATATATATATATATATATATATATATATATATATATTAGGTTTCCTGCCATGTATGCAGCAGTGGTGAAGAACAATGAACACTGGTGCAGAACAGTACAAATGCAAGAGGAGGAAAAAGAAGACAGGAGAGGTGATCCAGAAATTGGAGTGCGAAGTATGCAACTCATAAGTTTTCTAATACCTTGCTTCCTTTTGAGGCGAGGGAAGGACGGAGGGAGTGGAGCTGGAAAAGAGAGGTGAGGGATTTAAGGGAAGGAAGCAGAAGGGAAAGCAAAGGATGTGGGGGGAGGGAAGGAATGATGGAAAGAGAAGGAACTGAAGTGTGTAGGAGTGAGGGAAGGAAGGAAGGGAGAGATACGCAGGAGTGAACAAGAAATAGGAGTAAGGGATAAGAAGTAAACAAAGAATTAGGCTCGTACATTGATCATAAAACAATCTATTCATCTTACGCAGGTAACCAATCACAACTACATCCTCTTTCTCTCTCTCTCTCTCTCTCTCTCTCTCTCTCTCTCTCTCTCTCTCTCTCTCTCTCTCTATATATATATATATATATATATATATATATATATATATATATATATATATATATATATATATATATATATATATATATATATATATATATATATATATATATATATATATATATATATATATATATATATATATATATATATATATATATATATATATATATATATATATATATATATATATATATATATATATATATATATATATATATATATATATATATATATATATATATATATATATATATATATATATATATATATATATATAGTATATATATGCGCACATTCACGTTATTTATTTATTCTGGGTATCATGTTTGTATATATTATGTGATAAATCTACGGTAGCATAATGCCACATTTCACTATCACACTAATACAATTGTTGTAGCGAACAATGTAATTACCTATTTCAGTTTGCAAGCTTGAGCTTCATCTCTCGGAACTCCAACTTCCCCACTAAATTTTCAACAAGTTATTGAGTGTTAACTATAGCGTCAATATTTTTGACTAGAGGAATGATGTCTGCCTAAAGTGTGACGTCTTCTACCTAGTTCAACTTTACGCTGAAAAAGTAGTACCTAATGTTTGTATAGCATATCTTCCACAACTTCAAAATCCATTTGTGTTTCACCATCCATCTGTCGCCCCTCCTGCACCATTTAATCCATGGTAAAATAATGTTTGGCTGGTTGCAGTAGCTGGCAGACAAGGTGGCCAGTTAGCAGACTGTTTGGGGAAAAGTTGTAAATTTGGTTATTCTGGGAATGACTCTGTAACTGGCTCAGCCAATTACCAACTCTATTTTCTATATCCAATTAATTAAATGGCGTTTAGCTTAGTCTAATTATATAGGATTTTGTTTGATCAGCTTAATTAGCGATTTTATATACGATATCTATTTAAGTACATCTTACTTGAATTAAATCGGTAATTTCATTTATTGCATGTTAGTGGTGATCAGTGTAGTGTTGCCTAGCAGGTGTGTTGTACCTCAGATGTCACCGGTGTAGTGTTGCCTAGCAGGTGTGTTGTACCTCAGATGTCACCGGTGTAGTGTTGCCTAGCAGGTGTGTTGTACCTCAGATGTCACCGGTGTAGTGTTGCCTAGCAGGTGTGTTGTACCTCAGAGGTCACCGGTGTAGTGAAGACCAGCAGGTGTGTTGTACCTCACAGGTCATCAGTGTAGTGTTGCCCAGCAGGTATGTTGTACCTCAGAGGTCACCGGTGTAGTGTTGACCAGCAGGTATGTTGTACCTCAGAGGTCACCGGTGTAGTGTTGACCAGCAGGTGTGTTGTACCTCAGAGGTCATCAGTGTAGTGTTGACCAGCAGGTGTGTTGTACCTCAGAGGTCACCAGTGTAGTGTTGACCAGCAGGTGTGTTGAGTTTTTCGATATTTTGGTTTAAGTCTCCCGCTTTACACTGACTAACGTGAGGTCAAGGGGTCACATGAGCAGGTCAGATGGTAGGTCAAGGGGTCAGACTACCAGGCTTAAAATATAAATTTTCTCAAAGAAGTTGATCTGTCCTTAAGTAAACACATATTGACTGCGTTAAAATCACACTGTAACCAAAACCACTTAACGAAAACACAAAGTGGTCAGGGCATGCCACTAGCACGTGCCACTAGCACGTTGAGGGACAACACAATAAGTGTCAGGGGCCCAAGATTGTTCAACTGCCTCCCAGCATACATCAGGGGGATTACCAACAAGCCCCTGGCTGTCTTCAAGCAGGCACTGGACAGGCACCTCAAGTCGGTACCTGATCAGCCGGGCTGTGGTTCGTACGTTGGACTGCGTGCGGCCAGCAGTAACAGCCTGGTTGATCAGGCTCTGGTCCAACAGGAGGCCTGGTCACAGACCGGGCCGCGGGGGCGTTGACCCCTGGAATTCTCTCCAGGTAGACTCCAGGTAGACACTTTTCCTGTCTACCCTTCAACCTTTCTTATCTCACTTTTCCTGTCTACCTACAACCTTTTTCGCTGTTCTATCCTTCCCATTTATTCCCTTTCTCATTCTTGTTATCAATCTTATGGCCTAAAAACTGCGAAACAAGTGGTGGCGAAAGGATGGTAAGCTGCAAGATTTAGTAACTTCATTGACTCTTGATTGACTTGCTAAAACTGCACACAGTAGAGCTGCTGTATTCTGCCTGTACATCCAGCGGTTAGTTGAAACACTGGGGACAAGACACCAGTAACCTAACTATGTTGTTGTAACTACAAACACTGGAGAGGAGACACCAGTAACCTAACTATGTTGTTGTAACTACAAACACTGGAGAGGAGACACCAGTAACCTAACACTGTTGTAACTACAAACACTGGAGAGGAGACACCAGTAACAGTTCTATTGTTGTTACTACAAATACTGGAGAGGAGACACCAGTAACACAGCTCTATTGTTGTTACTACAGATACTGGAGAGGAGACACCAGTAACACAGCTCTATTGTTGTTACTACAGATACTTGAGAGGAGACACCAGTAACACAGCTCTATTGTTGTTACTACAAATACTGAAGAGGAGACACCAGTAACACAGCTCTATTGTTGTTACTACAGATACTGGAGAGGAGACACCAGTAACACAGCTCTATTGTTGTTACTACAGATACTTGAGAGGAGACACCAGTAACACAGCTCTATTGTTGTTACTACAGATACTGAAGAGGAGACACCAGTAACACAGTTCTATTGTTGTTACTACAGATACTTGAGAGGAGACACCAGTAACACAGTTCTATTGTTGTTACTACAAATACTGAAGAGGAGACACCAGTAACACAGTTCTATTGTTGTTACTACAGATACTGGAGAGGAGACACCAGTAACACAGCTCTATTGTTGTTACTACAAACACTGGAGAGGAGACACCAGTAACACCGCTCTGTTGTTGTAACTACAAACACTGGAGACGAGACACCAGTAACACAGCTCTGTTGTTGTAGTTATAAATAAACATTCAGGGGAAGGGGGAGAAGGGAAAGAGAGGGGGAGAGTGCATGAGTTGGGGATGGTGAATGGGTGGGGTGGATTGGGAGAGGGGAGAAGCAGCGTGGGTTTACCATGGCAACCAAGCTCAACCTCTCCCGACCTCCTTCCTTCTCTCCCTCCCCTCCTCTCTACATCTTATCCTTCTTTCCTCTTCCCCTCTTATCCTTCAATCCTCTCTCCCTCTTATCCCTCCCTACTCTCTCCCTCTAACCCTTCCTTCCTGTCTCCCTCTTCTCTCACTCTTATCCTTCCCTTCCTCCCTTTCACCTTACCTTCCTCCCTCTCTCCTTCGTTGTTCCATCCTACACAGCATGTAAGTACAACATCTGCCTCCCTCTCATCAGCCAAACTCTTCCACTGTTCACTTTCTTTCCAAGTTCAAGGAGGAAGTTATCGCGGGTGAGGCAGGTTGTGTTATATTAAAGCTCTGTGATCTTATTAAAGCTGCACAAGAAAATCAAACAAACTGTTGAATCTTTACTTTCCTTCACTAAAACGTGTTTGAAGAAGACCAGGAAAGTATTCTTTAATGAGTTTTATTTGGTTGTGCTTAAGTCTACCCTCCACCCCTCTCTCTCTCTCTCTCTCTCACACACACACACAATATATATATATATATATATATATATATATATATATATATATATATATATATATATATATATATATATATATATATATATATATATATATGCAGACTAAATACGGGGACTTAACTAGCCTGTGATGATGAATTACATGACGTTTTCATTGGCAGTGTCCTAGTATTAATAATAACGACACTCATAATTTTTTTTCATTTTATCGATAAAGTATTTGTAACAATTTATGGTTTTGGAGAGAGAGTCACATTTTTGTGACAATTAAAGTGAGTTTTATTGATGTTTTTCCCAATTTATTTCACTAAAAACCGCTGCCAATGTACGAGGCTTTCCTTTAAGAACGAACTTGTGATTCTGGAGATTGATTTTCAACTCCGGAGGGTTATTATCCCAAGATAACCCAATAAATCCAAGCAGTGTGACTTATTTCCCTTGTGGTTCTTAGGTCGTTCTCACCAGGATATGAAGTATAAGAGTGTTGTAACACTCACGTACCTTACTGCTAGGCTAACAAGGGCAGTAGATGTAAGGAGACCTGGTTATACATTTCTTGTACAGGATGCTACCCACAGCAGAGACAGCGGATGTAAGAATTGCTTATTATACGTCTCATCCCTAAGAAAATGTCAGCACAAGCCATTGATCTCGCTTCTGCGTGGTAAATAAATACCTGTAAATACCTTGCCTCCTCTTTCTCACACGAAATAGTAACTCCAGTCCTGCTGTGTGTGTGTGTGTGTGTGTGTACTCACCTATTTGTTTGTACTCACCTATTTGTGGTTGCAGGGGTCGAGACTCAGCTCCTGGCCCCGCCTCTTCACTGATCGCTACTAGGTCCTCTCTCTCATTGCTCCAAGAGCTTTATCATACCTCGTCTTAAAGCTATGTATGGTTCCTGCCTCCACTACCCACTACTGTGTGTGTGTAGTGCCGAATAGGTAATACCTGCGAATTTGGTTTAAATAACAACGCTCTTCTTGCCGAATAAGGCAAGCGAAAATTTGTGTATGCAATAATTTCGCAAAAATCATTCTGAACCTAACGAAAAAAAGTATATTTCATTGTGTTTCTTTATTATTAAATTATTGTAAACTTATCTAAAATATATTTAGTTGGATTAGGCTAAATTAAATTGCGCTTGTTATAACAAGGTTAGGTAGGTTTTCTAAGGCTCTTTTGGTACAAAATTATTAATTTTTACATTAACATAAATGAAAAAAATATATATCTTTAAACGTATAAGAGAAATTTTTAGAAAGGACTTAGTTTTAAATGAGTTCTTGCTAATTGACCAGTTTTTACCTATTCGGCACGACATTATATATATATATATATATATATATATATATATATATATATATATATATATATATATATATATATATATATATATATATATATTCATGTCAGCTAATTTCGAGTTTCATCACTGACTGATTCATCACTCATCTCCTCTCCGCCGGTGTATTAGTTTCTGCTTCTGCTACTGTTTCGGTCATCTGTGGTGTTCCTCGACAGTCTTTTGCTTCGTGATAATTCACTGCAAGTTACGGTGGTGGCTCGATCCTCCGACCACTAATAGCGATACAGATACTCTTAGAATTCAATTCAGCTCAGCTTACGAACGCAGCGGATTCAAAATTCACTGTGAGGTAACAGTGAAACCTAAGAATTGTTTGTCAGTTGACAGCTGATTAATCTATAAATGTAAATATTAGCTGTTTGATGTATGTAGCGAATTTTATCCAATTGTTGTATATAATATGTAACTTTTGTATATATCATCAGCTGATTGATGTATATACTTTGATATGGGTAATGTGAAAAATTTAATATTAATTAATGTGAACAATAGCTGAGCTGGTCAGATAGAAAGTGAGCTAGGTAGTTTGTTAGGTTTAAAATTTCCTGTTGACTACAAGAGGCTAATTAAGGTTGCATGGGACTTGAATTAGTTTGGTTTATAATCCTACCAATCACACGAGGTCATTAAGGTTGTGGGACCGTATGTAGGGGGAATGGGGTAGTTAGTTTGTTAGGTGTGAAGTCCTGCTGACTAAACGAAGGTCATTAACGACCACGTTTGTAGTGCTGATGACCACGTCTCTAGTATACTATACTCCAGTCTCAAGGGTGAGAGTACACATACACTGTACAAGTATACCATATTTCCTTCCTCATGTATTACAAATACAACAAATCTCAGTTGACACGTCAATATCAATTCTCAACTGATCATGTAAACAAATTTCAGCTGACTAACATCAAGATAACTCTCAGCTGATCATGTAAACAAGACATATCAGCTGACTGGTCTAAATAGAGGGAGGCGGCGGACCTTTGATCAGGGATTGTGTTGTAAATGTCAGTCGTGGTGTGCAAAATGCCACAGCAGATACTAAGGGCTTTGTACCATCACCTAGTTTACGGTTTCGTGGAGTAGCCTAGTAGTTGTTGCGTGGGTCGAATCTCGGCTCCTTGTCACGCCTCTCAACCATACACTAATGCTTAACCTCTTGCGGTTTACCGTATCTATTCTTCAAGCTGTGTGTGGTATTTGCTTCTCCTTCCTTAACCAAGGCGTTTCCTTTTCTAACTATCCTGAGTCTGGGAAAGTATTAACTGACATCATAGTGACTTATTTGTTCCGTGTTCCCATTTTTAAAACTGTCTCTCCTGTCAGGTCTTCCAGGTATTTTGTATGTCGCAGTTATGTCTCTGCAGTTAAGTCCTATATTGTTATAAGATTCAGTTCCTTTAGTTTTTCCTCATAGGTCGTTCTCCTCAGCTCTAGGACTAGTCCTGTGGTGAAGTAGTGAACTATCATTAGCTTTCCGAATGATCAGGTGAGGGCTCCATGCTGGCTCTGCATACTCTGTGATAGTCCCGACACATCGAGTGTAGCTCACAAGTTCACCAGTGACGCATTGGTCACTCCGGTGATGTTCACCTCTATTGATGTGTTCAGTGATAAGTCACTGTTGCAGGTTTCAACTCTCTCTTCCCTCCATATGTATTGCGTGCCTGGTTTACGTTCTCTCTTAATACATTAATTCCTTCCTGACCATCATTCTGTTCTCTCTCTCTCATAGTATTGCTTCATCCAATGAAACAACATACACACTGTGTGGACAAGTGTTTTCTCAGGTACACTGTCGCGCGCATTCTTGCAACACACGAATATGAAAGAGAAAGACAGTGTAGGAGAAAGATGGATGTGAGGGAGAGTGTGTGGTGGGTGATGAATGTGAGGGAATGTGTGGTGGGTGGTGAATGTGAGGGAGAGTGTGTGGTGTGAGGGAATGTGTGGTGGGTGATGGATGTGAGGGAGAGTGTGTGGTGTGAGGGAGTGTGTGGTGGGTGATGGATGTGAGGGAGAGTGTGTGGTGGGTGATGAATGTGAGGGAGAGTGTGTGGTGGGCGATGGGTGTGAGGGAGAGTGTGTGGTGGGTGATGGATGTGAGGGAGTGTGTGTGGTGGGTGATGGGTGTGAGGGAGAGTGTGTGGTGGGTGATGGGTGTGAGGGAGAGTGTGGTGGGTGATGGGTGTGAGGGAGAGTGGGTGATAGGTGTGAGGGAGAGTGTGTGGTGGGTGATGGGTGTGAGGGAGAGTGTGTGGTGGGTGATGGGTGTGAGGGAGAGTGTGTGGTGGGTGATGGGTGTGAGTAAGTGTGTGGTGGGTGATGGGTGTGAGGGAGAGTGGGTGATGGGTGTGAGGGAGAGTGTGGTGGGTGATGGGTGTGAGGGAGACTGTGGTGGGTGATGGGTGTGAGGGAGAGTGGGTGATGGGTGTGAGGGAGAGTGTGTGGTGGGTGATGGGTGTGAGGGAGAGTGGGTGGTGGGTGATGGGTGTGAGGGAGAGTGTGTGGTGGGTGATGGGTGTGAGGGAGAGGTGTGGTGGGTGATGGGTGTGAGGAAGTGTGTGGTGGGTGATGGGTGTGAGGGAGAGTGGGTGGTGGGTGATGGGTGAGGGAGAGTGGGTGATGGGTGTGAGGGAGAGTGTGGTGGGTGATGGGTGTGAGGGAGACTGTGGTGGGTGATGGGTGTGAGGGAGAGTGGGTGATGGGTGAGGGAGAGTGGGTGATGGGTGTGAGGGAGAGTGGGTGATGGGTGTGAGGGAGAGTGGGTGATGGGTGTGAGGGAGAGTGGGTGATGGGTGTGAGGGAGAGTGGGTGATGGGTGTGAGGGAGAGTGGGAGGTGGGTGATGAGTGTGAGGGAGAGTGGGAGGTGGGTGATGGGTGTGAGGGAGAGTGGGTGATGGGTGTGAGGGAGAGTGGGTGATGGGTGTGAGAACTGTCTCACACATACAGGAGGTCGCACATTATCAGAAAATGTCATCTCTCATGCTCTCTCACCTGACTCAACAAATGTACTTCATCTGCTGTCGTGTGTGTGTGTGTACTCACCTAGTTGTGGTTGCAGGGGTCGAGTCATAGCTCCTGGCCCCGCCTCTTCACTGGTCGCTACTGGGTCACTCTCCCTGCGCCATGAGCTTTATCATACCTCTTCTTGAAGCTATGAATGGATCCTGCCTCCACTACATCGCTCCCAAACTATTCCACTTCCTGACCACTCTGTGACTGAAGAAATACTTCCTAACATCCCTGTGATTCATCTGAGTCTTCAACTTCCAACTGTGTCCCCTTGTTGCTGTGTCCCATCTCTGGAACATTCTGTCTCTGTCCACCTTGTCAATTCCTCTCAGTATCTTATATGTCGTTATCATGTCCTCCCTATTTCTCCTGTCCTCCAGTGTCGTCAGGTCGATTTCCCTTAACCTCTCCTCGTAGGACATACCCCTTAGCTCCGGGACTAGTCTTGTTGCAAACTTTTGCACTTTCTCTAGTTTCTTTACGTGCTTGGCTAGGTGTGGGTTCCAAACTGGTGTGTGTGTGTGTGTGTGTGTGTGTGTGTGTGTGTGTGTGTGTGTGTATGTGTGTGTGTGTGTGTGTGTGTATGTGTGATTGTTTATTTTTATCAACAAGCAGATTTATGTTGTATAATCTTGATCACTTTAGTAACATTGATCAAGGTGTTAACATTGATCAAGGTGGTAATATTGATCAAGGTAGTAACACTGATCAAGGTAATAACATTGATCAAGGCAGAAATATTGATCAAGGTAGTAACATTGATCAAGGCAGTAACATTGATCATGGCAGTAACATTGATCAAGGTAGTAACATTGATCAAGGTTGTAACATTGATCAAGGCAGTAACATTGATCAAGGTAGTAACATTGATCAAGGTTGTAACATTGATCAAGGTTGTAACATTGATCAAGGTTGTAACATTGATCAAGGTAGTAACATTGATCAAGGCAGTAACATTGATCAATATAGTAACATTGATCAAGGAAGTAACATTGATCAAGGCAGTAACATTGATCAAGGTAGTAACATTGATCAAGGTAGTAATATTGATCAAGGTAGTAATATTGATCAAGGTAGTAACATTTATCAAGGTAGTAACATTGATCAAGGTAGTAATATTTATCAAGGTAATCTCACAACACATACCTCGTGTGCCAGGCCTCACAATATTACACTTAACACACGTTAAATAAACAAGCACTTAGAAGTGCCATTACCGAATTGGCTGTTAGCGTTGGTGAGTGGCAGCCAGACAGGCTGACAGTCTGGCAGTCTGACAGCCTTACTGTCAAGAAGAGAGGGAGGGAGAGACAGAGACAGACCACCAGCAGTGCCACCAACAGTATAACACTCAAGGCTGAGGGACTGATTACACCAAACTCCTCCTGTTCTTCACCATTCTCCTTTGTATGGACTGAAGAAGCCACTGTGTGGCGAAACGTTACCTCATTAAAGATACCCAAGTGTTGAACATGTGTCTAATTTATCAACACTAGCAGTGCTACCAACAGCATAACACTAGCAGTGCTACCAACAGTGTGACACTAGCAGTGCTACCAACAGTGTGACACTAGCAGTGCTACCAACAGCATAACACTAGCAGTGCTACCAACAGCATAACACTAGCAGTGCTACCAACAGTGTGACACTAGCAGTGCTGCCAACAGCATAACACTAGCAGTGCTACCAACAGCATAACACTAGCAGTGCTACCAACAGCATAACACTAGCAGTGCTACCAACAGTGTGACACTAGCAGTGCAACCAACAGCATAACACTAGCAGTGCTACCAACAGCATAACACTAGCAGTGCTACCAACAGCATAACACTAGCAGTGCTACCAACAGCATAACACTAGCAGTGCTACCAACAGCATAACACTAGCAGTGCTACCAGCAGCATAACACTAGCAGTGCTACCAACAGCATAACACTAGCAGTGCTACCAACAGCATAACACTAGCAGTGCTACCAACAGCATAACACTAGCAGTGCTACCAACAGCATAACACTAGCAGTGCTACCAACAGCATAACACTAGCAGTGCTACCAACAGCATAACACTAGCAGTGCTACCACAGCATAACACTAGCAGTGCTACCAACAGCATAACACTAGCAGTGCTACCAACAGCATAACACTAGCAGTGCTACCAACAGCATAACACTAGCAGTGCTACCAACAGCATAACACTAGCAGTGCTACCAACAGCATAACACTAGCAGTGCTACCAACAGCATAACACTAGCAGTGCTACCAACAGTGTGACACTAGCAGTGCTGCCAACAGCATAACACTAGCAGTGCTACCAACAGCATAACACTAGCAGTGCTACCAACAGCATAACACTAGCAGTGCTACCAACAGTGTGACACTAGCAGTGCAACCAACAGCATAACACTAGCAGTGCTACCAACAGCATAACACTAGCAGTGCTACCAACAGCATAACACTAGCAGTGCTACCAACAGCATAACACTAGCAGTGCTACCAACAGCATAACACTAGCAGTGCTACCAACAGCATAACACTAGCAGTGCTACCAACAGCATAACACTAGCAGTGCTACCAACAGCATAACACTAGCAGTGCTACCAACAGCATAACACTAGCAGTGCTACCAACAGCATAACACTAGCAGTGCTACCACAGCATAACACTAGCAGTGCTACCACAGCATAACACTAGCAGTGCTACCAACAGCATAACACTAGCAGTGCTACCAACAGCATAACACTAGCAGTGCTACCAACAGCATAACACTAGCAGTGCTACCAACAGCATAACACTAGCAGTGCTACCAACAGTGTGACACTAGCAGTGCTACCAACAGTGTGACACTAGCAGTGCTACCAACAGCATAACACTAGCAGTGCTACCAACAGCATAACACTAGCAGTGCTACCAACAGTGTGACACTAGCAGTGCTGCCAACAGCATAACACTAGCAGTGCTACCAACAGCATAACACTAGCAGTGCTACCAACAGCATAACACTAGCAGTGCTACCAACAGTGTGACACTAGCAGTGCAACCAACAGCATAACACTAGCAGTGCTACCAACAGCATAACACTAGCAGTGCTACCAACAGCATAACACTAGCAGTGCTACCAACAGCATAACACTAGCAGTGCTACCAACAGCATAAACTAGCAGTGCTACCAACAGCATAACACTAGCAGTGCTACCAACAGCATAACACTAGCAGTGCTACCAACAGCATAACACTAGCAGTGCTACCAACAGCATAACACTAGCAGTGCTACCAACAGCATAACACTAGCAGTGCTACCAACAGTGTGACACTAGCAGTGCAACCAACAGCATAACACTAGCAGTGCTACCAACAGCATAACACTAGCAGTGCTACCAACAGCATAACACTAGCAGTGCTACCAACAGTGTGACACTAGCAGTGCAACCAACAGCATAACACTAGCAGTGCTACCAACAGCATAACACTAACAGTGCTGCCAACAGTGTGACACTAGCAGTGCTGCCAACAGCATAACACTAGCAGTGCTGCCAACAGCATAACACTAACAGTGCTGCCAACAGTGTGACACTAGCAGTGCTGCCAACAGCATAACACTAGCAGTGCTACCAACAGCATAACACTAGCAGTGCTGCCAACAGTATGACACTAGCAGTGCCACCAACAGTGTGACACTAGCAGTGGTACCAACAGTATGACACTAGCAGTGGTACCAACAGTGTGACACTAGCAGTGGTACCAACAGTATGACACTAGCAGTACCACCAACAGTATGACACTAGCAGTGGTACCAACAGTGTGACACTAGCAGTGGTACCAACAGTGTGACACTAGCAGTGGTACCAACATTTTGACACTAGCACTGCCACCAACAGTGTGACACTAGCAGTGCCACCAACAGTATGAATCCATCCATTCTTGAGTGAAAACGCTAATATAAGTATCCGCCAAATTTATGCATCTTAGGCTAATTAAAAGCAAATATTTGGAAGTAATTATCGACGTTACCTCATTAAAGATTAATTAGTGAGACGCGATTCGAAAAAAACTTCTCTGACGTAATTACGTTACGCATGAACACTTTGTGTGGCGACGCAAAGACTGTGCGGAAAATACATCAAACATAAGCCTCCGCGAAATATCAACGCTCTTAAAAAAAATAGAAAGCCATTATTCGTGGAGAAGCGCAAAACCCGCAGGGCGGTTCTCATTCCTGGGATCAAGAGCGTCCAGCAACACTCGTAGGTTAAACAGTGTTTACACTTCACTCTTTGATGGATGATGGAAATGTGTAGTCTAAATACTTTTGATTATGAATATTAATTCTTTTAATAATAATAATATTATTATTATTATTAATATTAATTCTTTTAATAATAATAATAATAATAATAATAATATTATTATTATTGTTGTTGTTGTTATAATATTATAATTATTATGATTATTATTATTATTGTTATAATATAATTATTATTATTATTACTATTATTATTATTGTGACCTGCTGACCTTGACATTTCACGAGTGGTCAGAAATACGAGTGCAAGTAATTATGCCAGGCCACAAACGAGGCAATTCTGTTTGGACAAGCAATTAGACTAATGTCCAATTTTGCGTAGCTGGTCTTGTGGGATTCTGATGGATAGTTGTTACCTGTGAAACACACACACACACACACACACACACACACACACACACACACACACACACACACACACACACACACACACACACACACACAAACACACACACACACACACACATACACACATACACACACACACACACACACACACAGGCTGACAGGTGGGGGACAGAGATCGTCAGTTTCTAAACGATCTAAACAAAGACTAGTTTTCATCGATTCACTGTTAGTTAACCATTAATAACCACATAAACATGTGGGTAACGTCTGGCAGCGGGGGCACACACCGTAGTTCATTACTGCGTTGAAAACAACACGTTTGTCTCGTATGGTAAGAGGACGAGCCTCAACGAGAAGTACACAAGGGCGAGTCTACGTTAGAAAACATTAAATATGTCGACCTTGTCAATAAAGTTGAGTATCTTTAACGTCGTAACCATGTCTCTGTTCATGTGACCACTACTATGAAACATTACTATCAAGGCTGGTTCCATAGACAAAGTTTTTTAGTGTTAATGAAGTGACAAAGGTAGGGACCATGCTAAGCTTCCATGTGTGTTATTGTGTTATATGATGTTACAAACTAGTGTGTTATATGGCGGGTAGGAGTGGCTTAGAGAGGGCATGAGTGGCTTAGAGAGGGCATGAGTGGGTTAGAGAGGGCATGAGTGGGTTAGAGGGCATGAGTGGGTTAGAGAGGGCATGAATGGGTTAGTGAGGGCATGAGTGGGTTAGAGAGGGCATGAGTGGGTTACAGAGGGGATGAGTGGGTTAGAGATAGCATGAGTGGGTTAGAGAGGGCATGAGTGGGTTACAGAGGGATGAGTGGCTTAGAGGGCATGAGTGGCTTAGAGAGGGCATGAGTGGGTTAGAGAGGGCATGAGTGAGTTAGAGAGGGCATGAGTGGGTTAGAGAGGGCATGAATGGGTTAGAGATGGCATGAGTGGGTTAGAGAGGGCATGAGTGGGTTACAGAGGGGATGAGTGGGTTAGGACACGAGTGGGTTTGAAAGGGGATGAGTGGGTTAGAGAAGGGATGAGTGAGTTAGAGAAGGGATGAGTGGGTTAGAGGGGATGAGTGGGTTTGAGAAGGGATGAGTGAGTTAGAGAAAGGATGAGTGTTTTAGAGAGGGGATGAGTGAGTTAGAGAAGAGATGAGTGGGTTAGAGAAGAGATGAGTGGGTTAGAGAGGGGATGAGGAAAAGATGGGTGGTCCTACTGGCTCGTTATCTACACCTCTCCCTTCCCACTCTCCCCACTCACTCACCCCTCTCACATACACTTATAAAATATGCAGCATCATGGTCTCTCGTCTTGACTTATAAGACTGATGGAGGGAGAGTGTATATAGGCCTCTCTTGTTCTTCACTATTATTATCTTCTTCCTTCCTGGTACTGGTGGTAGATGATAGTGGTAGGTGATAGTGGTGATGGTGGATGAGTGGTAGTGGTGGTAGATGATAGTGGTAGTTGTGGTGGATGATAGTGGTAAATGGTAGATGATAGTGGTGATGGTGGATGAGTGGTAGTGGTGGTAGATGATAGTGGTAGTTGTGGTGGATGATAGTGGTGATGGTGGATGAGTTTTAGTGGTGGTAGATGATAGTGGTAGTGGTGGTGGTAGATGATATTGGTAGGTGATAGTGGTGGTAGATGATAGTGGTAGGTGATAGTGGTGGTAGATAATAGTGGTAGTTGTGGTAGATGATAGTGGTAAATGGTAGATGATAGTGGTAGGTGATAGTGGTGATGGTGGATGAGTGGTAGTGGTGGTAGATGAGTGGTGGTGGTAGATGATAGTGGTAGGTGATAGTGGTGGTGGTGGATGAGTGGTAGTGGTGGTAGATGATAGTGGTGGTAGTGGTGGATGATAGTAGTGGTGGTAGATGATAGTGGTAGGTGATAGTGGTAGGTGATAGTGGTGGTGGTGGATGAGTGGTAGTGGTGGATGATAGTGGTGGTGATAGATGATAGTGGTAGATGACAGTTATAGTGGTAGGTGATAGTGGTGGTGGTAGATGATAGTGGTAGTTGTGGTGGATGATAGTGGTAGATGGTAGTGGTAGTGGTGGTGGTAGATAATAGAGGTAGTGGTGGTGGTAGATGATAGTGGCAGTGATGGTGGTAGATAAGTGGTAGTGGTGGTGGTAGATGATAGTGATTGTGAGAGTGATAGTGTGGATAGATGAGAATGGTGTAACCTAAATTAAATCCCCATCCCACAAACAAAATCCCATCCTCCTGACACCCCGAAAATCCCCACAGCTCTCTTCAAAAAAACTCCCTACAAAAAACATCCCGTGTGTGTGTGTGTGTGTAATCCAGCCTCAGAGCAGAAGGGTAATCTCTCTGGGATTACACACGGATTTATCTCTCACTGCAGAAGCTGAACCAACTCGTGGGTAATATACCTGTCATATTAATCCCTTATCGCTATTGTATATATATATATATATATATATATATATATATATATATATATATATATATATATATATATATATATATATATATATATATATATATATATATATATACATATAACATTATTAAGAAAGTATAGCAGGTATTGTCTTCAGCTCAATACTCTACATTCATTCACCTTGAAACCAAGAAGGTGTTATAGCCATTAAATTAAGTCTATAAGGGTGTCATCCCCGCCCACTGAAGAAGAATTCTCGCCTCTGACGATGCCTTGGAAGGCAATTTTCGGGAAGCGAGAATTGATTTTCAATGACAACGTTGTACAAGAACAGTGTGAGTGTGTGTAGTGTAGAGGAGGATGAGTGGTGCCCACAGTGCTAGGTGTAGGGGAGAACACGAGTGTGTGGGAGAACATGAGTGTGTGTAGTGTAGAGGAGGATGAGTGGTGCCCACAGTGCTAGGTGTAGGGGAGAACACGAGTGTGTGGGAGAACATGAGTGTGTGTAGTGTAGAGGAGGATGAGTGGTGCCCACAGTGCTCCCACACGAGTGTGTGGGAGAACACAAGGGTGCGTGGGAGAACACGAGTGCGTGGGAGAACACAAGAGTGCGTGGGAGAACACAAGAGTGCGTGGGAGAACACAAGGGTGCGTGGGAGAACACAAGGGTGCGTGGGAGAACACGAGTGTAAGGGAGAACACGAGTGTGTGTAGTGTAGAGGAGGGTGAGTGGTGCCCACAATGCTAGGTGTAGGGGAGAACACGAGTGTGTGGGAGAACACGAGTGTGTGTAGTATAGAGGAGGATGAGTGGTGCCCACAGTGCTAGGTGTAGGGGAGAACACGAGTGTGTGGGAGAACACGAGTGTGTGTAGTGTAGAGGAGGGTGAGTGGTGCCCACAGTGCTAGGTGTAGGGGAGAAAACGAGTGTGTGGGAGAACACGAGTGTGTGTAGTGTAGAGGAGGGTGAGTGGTGCCCACAGTGCTAGGTGTAGGGGAGAACACGAGTGTGTGGGAGAACACGAGTGTGTGTAGTGTAGAGGAGGGTGAGTGGTGCCCACAGTGCTAGGTGTAGGGAGAACACGAGTGTGTGGAGAACATGAGTGTGTGTAGTGTAGAGGAGGGTGAGTGGTGCCCACAGTGCTAGGTGTAGGGGAGAACACGAGTGTGTGGGAGAACACGAGTGTGTGTAGTGTAGAGGAGGGTGAGTGGTGCCCACAGTGCTAGGTGTAGGGGAGAACACGAGTGTGTGGGAGAACACGAGTGTGTGGGAAACACAAGGGTGCGTGAGAGAACATGAGTAGTGTAGAGGAGGATGAGTTGTGCCCACAGTGCTAGGTGTAGGGAGAACACGAGTGTGTGGGAGAACACGAGTGTGTGTAGTGTAGAGGAGGGTGAGTGGTGCCCACAGTGCTAGGTGTAGGGGAGAACACGAGTGTGTGGGAGAACACGAGTGTGTGTAGTGTAGAGGAGGGTGAGTGGTGCCCACAGTGCTAGGTGTAGGGGAGAACACGAGTGTGTGGGAGAACATGAGTGTGTGTAGTGTAGAGGAGGGTGAGTGGTCCCCACAGTGCTAGGTGTAGGGGAGAACACGAGTGTGTGGGAGAACACGAGTGTGTGTAGTGTAGAGGAGGGTGAGTGGTGCCCACAGTGCTAGGTGTAGGGGAGAACACGAGTGTGTGGGAGAACACGAGTGTGTGGGAGAACACAAGGGTGCGTGGGAGAACATGAGTAGTGTAGAGGAGGATGAGTTGTGCCCACAGTGCTAGGTGTAGGGGAGAACACGAGTGTGTGGGAGAACACGTGTGTGGGAGAACACGAGTGTGTGGGAGAACACGAGTGTGTGGGAGAACATGAGTAGTGTAGAGGAGGATGAGTGGTGCCCACAGTGCTAGGTGTAGGGGAGAACACGTGTGTGGGAGAACACGAGTGTGTGGGAGAACACGAGTGTGTGGGAGAACATGTGTAGTGTAGAGGAGGATGAGTGGTGCCCACAGTGCTAGGTGTAGGGGAGAACACGAGTTTGTGGGAAAACACGAGTGTGTGTGGGAGAACACGAGTGTGTGGGAGAACACGAGTGTGTGTGGGAGAACACGAGTGTGTGGGAGAACACGAGTGTGTGGGAGAACACGAGTGTGTGGGAGAACACGAGTGTGTGTGGGAGAACACGAGTTTGTGGGAGAAACACGAGTGTGTGGGAGAACACGAGTGTGTGGGAGAACACGAGTGTGGGAGAACACGAGTGTGTGGGAGAACACAAGGGTGCGTGGGAGAACACGAGTGCGTGGGAGAACACAAGAGTGCGTGGGAGAACACAAGAGTGCGTGGGAGAACACAAGGGTGCGTGGGAGAACACAAGGGTGCGTGGGAGAACACAAGGGTGCGTGGGAGAACACAAGGGTGCGTGGGAGAACACAAGGGTGCGTGGGAGAACACAAGGGTGCGTGGGAGAACACGAGAGTGTGGGAGAACACGAGTGTGTGGGAGAACACGAGTGTGTGTGGGAGAACACGAGTGTGTGGGAGAACATGAGTGTGTGTGGGAGAACACGAGTTTGTGGGAGAAACACGAGTGTGTGGGAGAACACGAGTGTGTGGGAGAACACGAGAGTGTGGGAGAACACGAGTGTGTGGGAGAACACAAGGGTGCGTGGGAGAACACGAGTGCGTGGGAGAACACAAGAGTGCGTGGAGAACACAAGAGTGCGTGGGAGAACACAAGGGTGCGTGGAGAACACAAGGGTGCGTGGGAGAACACAAGGGTGCGTGGGAGAACACAAGGGTGCGTGGAGAACACAGAGTGTGGGAGAACACGAGTGTGTGGAGAACACGAGTGTGTGTGGGAGAACACGAGTGTGTGGGAGAACATGAGTTTGTGGGAGAAACACGAGTGTGTGGGAGAACACGAGTGTGTGGGAGAACACAAGGGTGCGTGGGAGAACACGAGAGTGTGGGAGAACACGAGTGTGTGGGAGAACACGAGTGTGTGTGGGAGAACACGAGTGTGTGGGAGAACACGAGTGTGTGGGAGAACACAAGAGTGCGTGGGAGAACACAAGAGTGCGTGGGAGAACGTGTATTAGCTATATTAGTTAAGCAACAAGGTTGCAGCTGGAATAGTGTAAACATGAAAGACGCCACAATCACACAAAATGCACCAGTCAACGTAACTCGTTCACTACAAGAATAATTAAGACGCTTTACGAGAAAAAATGGCACCTACACAATCACACAACAATCTCAACTGAGATGCACCGGCGTTGAAAGTTTGAAGCCGATCAGAAGCTGCTTTCTCAAGCCATAAACGAACTAAGTGGAGGGAAAACCAATCAGCCAACTACTAAAACACTTATTTAAATGCTAAATAATACCAACAAAAGAACAACAAGACACAACACCGTGACTGTAACAATACACAAATAACCCGCACATAGAAGTGGAGAAAATCTAACAACGACTTATGTTAGAATTAAGCTGGGATATATTAGCTAAAGTTTAGCAAGTCTAGACTACGTTAGTAAATTTATTGTAAAAGAGTAAGAAGATTGTGTGTGCGTGTTTCTCGTTGAAGCTATCAAATGTTTATGAAGTATTCCTGGTAAATCTAGTTAACTTCATTATAAATGTATCTTCTGTGGTACAAGACACTCCAAGACTCGCAGCAAAATAAGAAATTGACTTAAAATTGAGCGGGAAGTTTTGTTGTTGAATTTAAGATGTGAAGAACTTAGTTGAGAAGACAGAGCGAGGCCGCCCGCCCGCCAGGGTTAACAATGTGTATGTAACTTTATCCTGGTGTCTCGCTGCTCTACTGTATGTTAGTGGTGGTGGTGGTGGTGGTGGTGGTGGTGGTGGTGGTGGTGGTAGTAGTAGTGGTGGTAGTGGTGGTGGTGGTGGTGGTAGTGGTGGTGGTGGTGGTGGAGGTGGCGTCTGCCTACTAAGCCACTGCCAAGACGGCAGTGAAGGTCGTCCAGGGTCAGGTACTGGACCACCACCACACTACCACTCAGTACTACGACAGCTTGACACAGACAACCTTTACACAAAAGCACAAACAAACACACTAAGAGGAAGAGCAAGACATCAATGCATTTTTTAAGTGATAACACTGTAACAAGACTTACATTTCGGCCTTTACAAGAGTACGGTGTCTTGCCTCTGATAATTCTCTTATCTCTGAGTTAAGATCACCTGTCTTGTTATTAAACAAAACAATACACGCATTTTGTAGATTATTCCTATATATCCAATTAAATATATGTGGAAATAAACATTTTTGATAGACTATCGTGTTTGTTATCTATCTATAAATGCATGTTTAAATTCAGTTAATATTCTTTTCTTAGCAAATATGACTGGCAGCACAGCGAGACACATCTGGACATCTTCATCTCCTGCCTTCACAAACTCGTGTCGACCAGACCAAGACACGATTATTTTTTTTTCATCTTCCTTCTTGATCACCTGCTGGTGACTAAGCGAAAGCAAATTTTTTATATTTTTTTCCTCCTTGATCAGCTGATATCGACCTAGAGAAATGCGCGCGCTTTTCCAAAATTTCCCGCGTTTAATTTTTTTTCGCTAGGCTGGTGGCTGTTCCACCCTTATGTTTATCAAGATTCTCATCTTATAGTGTGTTTCTCTTTAAAGTTGAATGTCAGAGCTGGTGTTGCGGGTATGACTCCCTCTATCCTCCACTTACCTCTATCTAATATTCTATCCACTCCTCCTCTATCCACCCCTCCTCTATCCACCCCTTCTCTATCCACTCCTCCTCTGTCCACCCCTCCTCTATCCGCCCCTCCTCTATCAACTCCTCTATCCACTCCTTCCTATGTCCACCCCTCCTCTATCCACCCCTTCCTCTGTCCACCTCTCCTATATCCGCCCCTCCTCTATCCACCCTTCCTCTGTCCACCCCTCTATCCATCCTCCTCCTTTAACAGACGTCACGTGACGTCCAATGTTTCAGTGTCATTATATCTACTTTAAGTAAGCTTTATTATCAATATACTAAATGTTAAACTAGGTTTTTGAGGGAATCTGGTTTCAACAGCATGATAATCTACTTCTAGTTTTCCTTTCATGTTTTAAAACGATGTAAGATAACAGCTCCTAGCTTGTAAAAGATTGCATAGTAGTAGATAAATGGTTCAGAGACCTGACAAGTTGATAACTTAAGACACATGTGCAACACTTTGGTATCACAGGGGCTTCACCAGTCCAGTATAATGAAGAGTGGTGGAGATTAGGAGTGTGAGGTAATCAGTCCCTCAACCTGGAGTCGATGTGATCAGTCCATCAGTCTTGAAAAGATTGATGGACTCATTACATCGATTCCAGGCTGAGGGACTGATTACCTCAAACTCTCGATTTTCACTATTTTTGTTTGTATTGGACTGATAGTATATGTAACAGGAGAGAGCGTAATAGTAGTAGTGTGTACTGTGTACCTCTTACTACTAATTTTTACAAATATTATCACTGCTGTTACTATTACTATTTCTCCTATAATTCCTGCTGCTGCTACTACTACTACTGTTGCCGCTGATATTCTATTATATTACTACTATGTTTATTATTGTTACTGCTATCGGTACCACTACATAGACTACCATTACCACTCGTGCTTTCACTGACGATAACCTTACACTCATCACTACTTTCTCCATCTACAAGCCTCACTACATAGTTCAACAAGGCTCCCTACATAGTTCAACAAGCCTCACTACATAGTTCAACAAGGCTCCCTACATAGTTCAACAAGGCTCCCTACATAGTTCAACAAGCCTCACTACATAGTTCAACAAGCCTCACTACATAGTTCAACAAGCCTCACTACATAGTTCAACAAGGCTCCCTACATAGTTCAACAAGCCTCACTACATAGTTCAACAAGCCTCACTACATAGTTCAACAAGGCTCACTACATAGTTCAACAAGCCTCACTACATAGTTCAACAAGCCTCACTACATAGTTCAACAAGCCTCACTACATAGTTCAACAAGCCTCACTACATAGTTCAACAAGGCTCACTACATAGTTCAACAAGCCTCACTACATAGTTCAACAAGGCTCCCTACATAGTTCAACAAACCTCACTACATAGTTCAACAAGCCTCACTACATAGTTCAACAAGCCTCACTACATAGTTCAACAAGGCTCACTACATAGTTCAACAAGCCTCACTACATAGTTCAACAAGGCTCACTACATAGTTCAACAAGCCTCACTACATAGTTCAACAAGGCTCCCTACATAGTTCAACAAGCCTCACTACATAGTTCAACAAGCCTCACTACATAGTTCAACAAGCCTCACTACATAGTTCAACAAGCCTCACTACATAGTTCAACAAGCCTCACTACATAGTTCAACAAGGCTCACTACATAGTTCAACAAGCCTCACTACATAGTTCAACAAGGCTCACTACATAGTTCAACAAGCCTCACTACATAGTTCAACAAGGCTCCCTACATAGTTCAACAAGCCTCACTACATAGTTCAACAAGCCTCACTACATAGGTCAACAAGCCTCACTACATAGTTCAACAAGCCTCACTACATAGTTCAACAAGGCTCCCTACATAGTTCAACAAGCCTCACTACATAGTTCAACAAGCCTCACTACATAGTTCAACAAGCCTCACTACATAGGTCAACAAGCCTCCCTAGATAGTTCAACAAGCCTCCCTAGATAGTTCAACAAGCCTCCCTACATAGGTCAACAAGCCTCACTACATAGTTCAACAATCCTCCCTAGATAGTTCAACAATCCTCCCTAGATAGTTCAACAATCCTCACTACATAGTTCAACAAGCCTCACTACATAGTTCAACAATCCTCCCTAGATAGTTCAACAATCCTCACTACATAGTTCAACAAGCCTCCCTACATAGGTCAACAAGCCTCACTACATAGTTCAACAATCCTCCCTAGATAGTTCAACAAGGCTCACTACATAGTTCAACAAGCCTCACTACATAGTTCAACAAGCCTCACTACATAGTTCAACAAGCCTCACTACATAGGTCAACAAGCCTCACTACATAGTTCAACAAGCCTCACTACATAGTTCAACAAGCCTCACTACATAGTTCAACAAGCCTCACTACATAGTTCAACAATCCTCCCTAGATAGTTCAACAATCCTCCCTAGATAGTTCAACAATCCTCACTACATAGTTCAACAAGCCTCACTACATAGTTCAACAAGCCTCACTACATAGTTCAACAAGCCTCACTACATAGGTCAACAAGCCTCACTACATAGTTCAACAATCCTCCCTAGATAGTTCAACAAGCCTCCCTAGATAGTTCAACAAGCCTCCCTAGATAGTTCAACAAGCCTCCCTAGATAGTTCAACAAGCCTCCCTAGATAGTTCAACAAGCCTCCCTAGATAGTTCAACAAGCCTCCCTAGATAGTTCAACAAGCCTCCCTAGATAGTTCAACAAGGCTCCCTGCATAGTTCAAGAAGCCTCCCTGGATAGTTCAAGAAGCCTCCCTGGATAGTTCAACAAGGCTCCCTGGATAGTTCAAGAAGCCTCCCTGGATAGTTCAAGAAGCCTCCCTGGATAGTTCAACAAGGCTCCCTGCATAGTTCATCAAGCTTCCCTGGATAGTTCAACAAGCCTCTCTGGATAGTTCAACAAGCCTCCCTGGATAGTTCAACAAGGCTCCCTGCATAGTTCAAGAAGCCTCCCTGGATAGTTCAAGAAGCCTCCCTGGATAGTTCAAGAAGCCTCCCTGGATAGTTCAAGCCTACCTGGATAGTTCAAGAAGCCTCCCTGGATAGTTCATGAAGCCTCCCTGGATAGTTCAAGAAGCCTCTCTGGATAGTTTAAGAAGCCTCCCTGGATAGTTCAAGAAGCCTCCCTATATAGTTCAAGAAGGCTCCCTGGATAGTTCAACAAGGCTCCCTGCATAGTTCAAGAAGCCTCCCTGGATAGTTCAACAAGTCTCCCTGGATAGTTCAACAAGTCTCCCTGGATAGTTCAACAAGGCTCCCTGCATAGTTCAAGAAGCCTCCCTGGATAGTTCAACAAGGCTCCCTGCATAGTTCAAGAAGCCTCCCTGGATAGTTCAACCTTTTCTGGTTAGCTGAACAAGCAGCCAAGAAGTTGCAGGATGCAATACAAAAGACCTTGTTGACCACAACATCTCTATTACAAAGGTATATACACCGAGAGGCGGGTATCTATCAGGGTACACATACCAAGGCGGGTATCTCTCAGGGTATACATACCGAGAGGCGGGTATCTTTCAGGGTACACATACCGAGGCGGGTATCTCAGGGTATACATACCGAGAGGCGGGTATCTCTCAGGGTACACATAACGAGAGGCGGGTATCTCTCAGGGTATACATACCGAAAGGCGGGTATCTCTCAGGGTACACATACCGAGAGGCGGGTATCTCTCAGGGTACACATACCGAGAGGCGGGTATCTCTCAGGGTACAAATACCGAGAGACGGGTATCTCTCAAGGTATACATACCGAGAGGCGAGTATTTCTCAGGGTATACACACCGAGAGGCGGGTATCTCTCAGGGTATACATACCGAGAGGCGGCTATCTCTCAGGGTACACATACCGAGAGGCGAATATCTCTCAGGGTATACATACCCAGAGGCGAGTATTTCTCAGGGTATACATACCGAGAGGCAAGTATATCTCAGGGTATACATATTAAGAGGCGGGTATCTCTCAGGGTATACATACCGAGAGGCGGGTATCTGTGTATATACACTGAGAGGCGGTATCTCTCAGTGTATATACACTGAGAGGCGAGTATCTGTGTATATGCACTGAGAGGCGAGTATCTCTCAGTGTATATACACTGGGAGGCGATATCTCTCATGTGTATATACAATGGAAGGCAAGTATCTCTCAGTGTATATACACTGAGAGGCAAGTATCTCTCAGGGTATATGCACTGAGAGGCGGTATCTCTCATGTGTATATACAATGGGAGGCAAGTATCTCTCAGTGTATATACAATGAGAGGCAAGTATCTCTCAGTGTATATACAATGAGAGGCAAGTATCTCTCAGTGTATATACAATGAGAGGCAAGTATCTCTCAGTGTATATACAATGGGAGCCAAGTATCTCTCAGTGTATATACAATGAGAGGCAAGTATCTCTCAGTGTATATACAATGGGAGGCAAGTATCTCTCAGTGTATATACAATGAGAGGCAAGTATCTCTCAGTGTATATACAATGGGAGCCAAGTATCTCTCAGTGTATATACAATGGGAGGCAAGTATCTCTCAGTGTATATACAATGAGAGGCAAGTATCTCTCAGTGTATATACAATGGGAGGCAAGTATCTCTCAGTGTATATACAATGAGAGGCAAGTATCTCTCAGTGTATATACACTGAGAGGCGATATCTTTCATATGTATATACAATGGGAGGCAAGTATCTCTCAGTGTATATACACTGAGAGGCAAGTATCTCTCAGTGTATATACACAGAGAATAACGCTCGCTTTAGGTATTAAAGTATTCTTGACTGGTAGTGAACAGGTTACTTGCAGGGTTAATGACCCTCGTGTTGTGGATGGGTTTGAAACCCAATTAAGCGAACAGTCCTAGGAGGATGTGGTCAAGAGAGAGTGAGAAAGGGAGAGAGAGAGAGAGAACTTACAACCACTTTGTTTCCCTACTGACACACCCTGTGTTTCCCACCCTCTAACACACAAACACACTCTCTATTTACTTACGTAAAGTGCTAAACCCGAGTGTGTCATTCAACACAAGTAGTGGCGGAGGCTCGAGCCTCCGTCCTTGTGCATCATTCAGGGCACAGAGAGAGAGGGTGGAGGGTAGCTGCTCCCTCCACTAAGTGCATGACACACGCTACTCTTATATTTAACTATGTGTGCTGATAAAGCAAGTGTATATGAAGAAAGTGTAACCAGGAAATACTCTCAGGAAGAAGAGTAGTGGGATCAGGCGAGGTAGCGGACCGCCTTCAAAATAATGGGAGGGAGGGTGTTGGGGAGGGAGGGTGTTGTGGGAGGGAGAGTGTTGTGGGAGGAGGGAGGGTGTTGTGGGAGGGAGGGTGTTGTGGAGGGTGTTGGGGAGGGAGGGTGTTGTGGGAGGAGAGTGTTGTGGGAGGGTGTTGGGGAGGGAGAGTGTTGTGGAGGGAGGGTGTTGTGGGAGGTTGTTGGGGAGGAGGGTTGTGGGAGGGAGAGTGTTGTGGAAGGGAGGGTGTTTTGGGAGGGAGGGTGTTGTGGGAGGGAGAGTGTGGAGGGAGGGTGTTGTGGAGGGAGGGTGTTGTGGGAGGGAGTGTTGTAGGAGGGAGGGTGTTGTGGAGGGAGAGTGTTGTGGGAGGGAGGGTGTTGGGGAGGGAGGGTGTTGTGGGAGGGTGTTGGGGAGGAGAGTGTTGTGGGAGGGAGGGTGTTGTGGGAGGGTGTTGGGGAGGGAGGGTGTTGTGGGAGGGAGAGTGTTGTGGGAGGGAGGGTGTTGTGGGAGGGTGTTGTGGAGGGAGGGTGTTGTGGAGGGAGAGTGTTGTGGAGGGTGTTGTGGGAGGGAGAGTGTTGTGGGAGGGAGAGTGTTGTGGGAGGGTGTTGTGGGAGGGAGTGTTGTGGGAGGGAGAGTGTTGTGGGAGGGAGAGTGTTGTGGGAGGGAGGGTGTTGTGGAGGGAGTGTTGTGGGAGGGAGGGTGTTGTGGGAAGGAGGGTGTTGTGGGAAGGAGAGTGTTGTGGAGGGAGTGTTGTGGAGGGAGAGTGTTGTAGGAGGGAGAGTGTTGTGGGAGGGAGAGTGTTGTGGGAGGGAGGGTGTTGTGGGAGGGAGTGTTGTGGGAGGGAGGGTGTTGTGGGAGGGAGGGTGTTGTGGGAAGGAGGGTGTTGTGGGAGGGAGAGTGTTGTGGGAGGGAGAGTGTTGTGGAGGGAGGTGTTGTGGGAGGGAGGTTGTGGGAGGGAGGGTGTTGTGGGAAGGAGGGTGTTGTGGGAGGGAGGGTGTTGGGAGGAAGGGTGTTGTGGGAGGGAGTGTTGTGGGAGGGAGGGTGTTGTGGGAAGGAGGGTGTTGTGGGAAGGAGAGTGTTGTGGGAGGGAGAGTGTTGTGGGAGGGAGAGTGTTGTAGGAGGGAGAGTGTTGTGGGAGGGAGAGTGTTGTGGGAGGGAGGGTGTTGTGGAGGGAGTGTTGTGGAGGGAGGGTGTTGTGGAGGGAGTGTTGTGGGAGGGTGTTGTGGGAAGGAGGTGTTGTGGGAGGAGTGTTGTGGGAGGGAGGGTGTTGTGGAAGGAGGGTGTTGTGGGAGGGAGGGTGTTGTGGGAGGAAGGGTGTTGTGGGAGGGTGTTGTGGGAGGAAGGGTGTTGTGGGAGAGGAGTGTTGTGGAGGAAGGGTGTTGTGGGAGAGAGAGTGTTGTGGAGGGAGGGTGTTGTGGGAAGGAGGGTGTTGTGGGAGGGAGGGTGTTGTGGGAGGAAGGGTGTTGTGGGAGGGAGGGTGTTGTGGGAAGGAGGGTGTTGTGGGAGAGAGAGTGTTGTGGGAGGAAGGGTGTTGTGGGAGAGAGAGTGTTGTGGGAGGAAGGGTGTTGTGGGAGGGAGGGTGTTGTGGGAAGGAGGTGTTGTGGGAGGAGGGTTTGTGGGAGGAAGGTGTTGTGGAGGTGTTGTGGAGGAAGGGTGTTGTGGGAGAGAGTGTTGTGGAGGAAGGGTGTTGTGGAGGGAGTGTTGGGAGGGAGGGTGTTGTGGAAGGAGGGTGTTGTGGGAGGGAGGGTGTTGTGGGAGGAAGGGTGTTGTGGGAGGGAGGGTGTTGTGGGAGGAAGGGTGTTGTGGGAGAGAGAGTGTTGTGGGGAAGGACGTATAAGTGAAGATGGGTATAAATTGTTGATCAGTCAACTTGGGTAGACGATCAATGTGCTGCTGCCATACACTGTATAAAGTGTTGATCATAAGTGTTACCACAAACAACACAGTATCAACTTCACTACTACACTGCTCCAGTCACTCAAGGCAAATCCAACACTTTCATAATTCTCACTGAAACCTGTAATGCGCCCACGCTTCCTCTCAACGTATTTTCTTGCAATTCCTCCTTTTTCTGCAACATTGCAAGCTCACGATGAAGTGGTAATTGCAACACGAAAGGCCTAGAGCTATCATTCAACTCCCCCGTGGTTGTTTTATGTATATATATATATATATATATATATTCTATTTTCAACACGTCGGCCATTTCCCACTGAAGCAGGGTGCCCCAAAAGAAAAAACAAAAATTTCTCCTTTTACATTTAGTAATATATAAAGGAGAAGGGGTTACTAGCCCCTTGCTCCCGGCATTTTAGTCGCCTTTTACGACACGCATGGCTTACGGAGGAAGAATTCTGTTCCACTTTCCCATTATTGTTCAGTAATTGCTGGTGTACAGCACAAGCTGGTGTACAGCACACGCTGGTGTACAGCACAAGCTGGTGTACAGCACACGCTGGTGTACAGCACACGCTGGTGTACAGCACAGGCTGGTGTACAGCACAAGCTGGTGTACAGCACAAGCTGGTGTACAGCACACGCTGGTGTACAGCACACGCTGGTGTACAGCACAAGCTGGTGTACAGCACAAGCTGGTGTACAGCACACGCTGGTGTACAGCACAAGCTGGTGTACAGCACACGCTGGTGTACAGCACAAGCTGGTGTACAGCACAAGCTGGTGTACAGCACAAGCTGGTGTACAGCACAAGCTGGTGTACAGCACACGCATGTGTACAGCACAAGCTGGTGTACAGCACAAGCTGGTGTACAGCACACGCTGGTGTACAGCACAAGCTGGTGTACAGCACAAGCTGGTGTACAGCACACGCTGGTGTACAGCACAAGCTGGTGTACAGCACAAGCTGGTGTACAGCACAAGCTGGTGTACAGCACAAGCTGGTGTACAGCACAAGCTGGTGTACAGCACACGCTGGTGTACAGCACACGCTGGTGTACAGCACAGGCTGGTGTACAGCACAAGCTGGTGTTCAGCACACGCTGGTGTACAGCACAAGCTGGTGTACAGCACAAGCTATTGTACAGCACACGCTGGTGTACAGCACAGGCTGGTGTACAGCACAAGCTGGTGTACAGCACAGGCTGGTGTACAGCACAAGCTGGTGTACAGCACACGCTGGTGTACAGCACAAGCTGGTGTACAGCACAAGCTGGTGTACAGCACACGCTGGTGTACAGCACACGCTGGTGTACAGCACAGGCTGGTGTACAACACAAGCTGGTGTACAGCACAAGCTGGTGTACAGCACACGCTGGTGTACAGCACAGGCTGGTGTACAGCACAAGCTGGTGTACAGCACACGCTGGTGTACAGCACAAGCTGGTGTACAGCACAGGCTGGTGTACAGCACACGCTGATGTACAGCACAAGCTGGTGTACAGCACAGGCTGGTGTACAGCACAAGCTGGTGTACAGCACAAGCTGGTGTACAGCACAAGCTGGTGTACAGCACACGCTGGTGTACAGCACAGGCTGGTGTACAGCACAAGCTGGTGTACAGCACACGCTGGTGTACAGCACAAGCTGGTGTACAGCACAAGCTGGTGTACAGCACAGGCTGGTGTACAGCACAAGCTGGTGTACAGCACAAGCTGGTGTACAGCACAAGCTGGTGTACAGCACACGCTGGTGTACAGCACAGGCTGGTGTACAGCACAAGCTGGTGTACAGCACACGCTGGTGTACAGCACAAGCTGGTGTACAGCACAAGCTGGTGTACAGCACAGGCTGGTGTACAGCACACGCTGATGTACAGCACAAGCTGGTGTACAGCACAGGCTGGTGTACAGCACAAGCTGGTGTACAGCACAAGCTGGTGTACAGCACAAGCTGGTGTACAGCACACGCTGGTGTACAGCACAGGCTGGTGTACAGCACAAGCTGGTGTACAGCACACGCTGGTGTACAGCACAAGCTGGTGTACAGCACAAGCTGGTGTACAGCACAGGCTGGTGTACAGCACAAGCTGGTGTACAGCACAAGCTGGTGTACAGCACAAGCTGGTGTACAGCACAAGCTGGTGTACAGCACACGCTGGTGTACAGCACAGGCTGGTGTACAGCACAAGCTGGTGTACAGCACAAGCTGGTGTACAGCACAAGCTGGTGTACAGCACAAGCTGGTGTACAGCACAGGCTGGTGTACAGCACATGCTGGTGCTCTAGATCCTTTGTACTTGTGTACATGATGCCAGCAAAAACAAGCTGTCTTTATCCTCTCATACTCCATCACAAAGGATGAGTGTCATACATAGTGTTGAAATGTGTCAGCCTGGGCTGGCAGACTTCAGTAGTGTCTGCCTGAGCTGGGAGACTTCAGTAGTGTCAGCCTGAGCTGGCAGACTTCAGTAGTGTCAGCCTGAGCTGGGAGACTTCAGTAGTGTCAGCCTGAGCTGGCAGACTTCAGTAGTGTCAGCCTGAGCTGGGAGACTTCAGTAGTGTCAGCCTGAGCTGGGAGACTTCAGTAGTGTCAGCCTGAGCTGGGAGACTTCAGTAGTGTCAACCTGAGCTGGCAGACTTCAGTAGTGTCAGCCTGAGCTGGCAGACTTCAGTAGTGTCAGCCTGAGCTGGGAGACTTCAGTAGTGTCAGCCTGAGCTGGGAGACTTCAGTAGTGTCAGCCTGAGCTGGCAGACTTCAGTAGTGTCAGCCTGAGCTGGCAAACTTCAGTAGTGTCAGCCTGAGCTGGGAGACTTCAGTAGTGTCAACCTGAGCTGGGAGACTTCAGTAGTGTCAACCTGAGCTGGGAGACTTCAGTAGTGTCAGCCTGAGCTGGGAGACTTTAGTAGTGTCAACCTGAGCTGGCAGACTTCAGTAGTGTCAGCCTGAGCTGGGAGACTTCAGTAGTGTCAGCCTGAGCTGGGAGACTTCAGTAGTGTCAACCTGAGCTGGCAGACTTCAGTAGTGTCAGCCTGAGCTGGGAGACTTCAGTAGTGTCACCCCGAGCTGGGAGACTTCAGTAGTGTCAACCTGAGCTGGGAGACTTCAGTAGTGTCAGCCTGAGCTGGGAGACTTCAGTAGTGTCAACCTGAGCTGGCAGACTTCAGTAGTGTCAACCTGAGCTGGCAGACTTCAGTAGTGTCAGCCTGAGCTGGGAGACTTCAGTAGTGTCAGCCTGAGCTGGCAGACTTCAGTAGTGTCAACCTGAGCTGGGAGACTTCAGTAGTGTCAGCCTGAGCTGGGAGACTTTAGTAGTGTCAGCCTGAGCTGGGAGACTTCAGTAGTGTCAGCCCGAGCTGGGAGACTTCAGTAGTGTCAGCCTGAGCTGGGAGACTTCAGTAGTGTCAGCCTGAGCTGGGAGACTTCAGTAGTGTCAGTCTGACCTGGGAGACTTCAGTAGTGTCAGCCTGAGCTGGGAGACTTCAGAAGTGTCAGCCTGAGCTGGGAGACTTCAGTAGTGTCAGCCTGAGCTGGGAGACTTCAGTAGTGTCAACCTGAGCTGGGAGACTTCAGAAGTGTCAGCCTGAGCTAGGAGACTTCAGTAGTGTCAGCCCGAGTTGGGAGACTTCAGTAGTGTCAGCCCGAGCTGGCAGACTTCAGTAGTGTCAACCTGAGCTGGGAGACTTCAGTAGTGTCAGCCTGAGCTGGGAGACTTTAGTAGTGTCAGCCTGAGCTGGGAGACTTCAGCAGTGTCAGCCCGAGCTGGGAGACTTCAGTAGTGTCAGCCTGAGCTGGGAGACTTCAGAAGTGTCAGCCTGAGCTGGGAGACTTCAGTAGTGTCAGCCTGAGCTGGGAGACTTCAGTAGTGTCAACCTGAGCTGGGAGACTTCAGAAGTGTCAGCCTGAGCTGGGAGACTTCAGTAGTGTCAACCTGAGCTGGGAGACTTCAGTAGTGTCAGCCTAAGCTGGGAGACTTCAGAAGTGTCAGCCTGAGCTGGGAGACTTCAGAAGTGTCAGCCTGAGCTGGGAGACTTCAGTAGTGTCAGCCTGAGCTGGGAGACTTCAGTAGTGTCAACCTGAGCTGGGAGACTTCAGAAGTGTCAACCTGAGCTGGGAGACTTCAGTAGTGTCAACCTGAGCTGGGAGACTTCAGTAGTGTCAGCCTAAGCTGGGAGACTTCAGTAGTGTCAGTCTAACCTGGAAGACTTCAGTAGTGTAGGTACTTACCTATTTGTGGTTGCAGGGATCGAGTCATAGCTCCAGGCCCCGCCTCATCGCTGGTCGCTACTAGGTCCATTCTCTCCCTGATCCATGACCTTTATCGTACCTCTTCTTAAAGCTATGTATGGATCCTGCCTCCATTACATCACTCTCCAGACTGTGTGCGGGGGGGGGGGTTAGGTATAAGTGAGAAGGTAGGTGGGTAGGAGTGACGACAGACGGGGGTGTAGCAAGCTGGGGAGAGTGGGGGTTTCTGTAGGGGGGTCATGGGGTTCAACAGGTGGGTGGAGGTTCATCCACCTCAGGCAAAGTAGGTACAACGCTCCCCTTTAAGGATTTTTACCAAGCTGGTGGTGGTAGTTGTGGTAGTGGTGGTGGTGGTAGTGGTTGTTGTATTAGTGGTGGTAGTAGTTGTGGTGGTTGTATTAGTGGTAGTGGTGGTTGTATTAGTGGTGGTAGTTGTGGTAGTGGTGGCGGTAGTAGTGGTAATGGTGGTAGTAGTGGTGATGGTAGTAGTGGTGCTGGTGATATTAGTAGTGGTAGTGGTAGTTTTGGTACTGGTAATAGTGGAAGTTCTAGTAGTGGCAGTGCTAGTGGTAGTTGTGGTAGTGGAGGTAGTTGTGGTAGTGGAGGTAGTTGTGGTAGTGGAGGTAGTTGTGGTAGTTGTAGTAGTAGTAGTGGTGGTAGTTGTGGTAGTAGTAGTACTGGTAGTTGTAGTAGCAGTAGTTGTGGTACTAGCAGTAGTAGTGGTAGTTGTAGTAGCGGTGGTGGTAGTAGTTGTGGTAGGTAACAACACAAGAGAAAACAGAAAGGAGAGGATTTAAAAATCATTAGAAAAGTGTCTTATTTTGTTATCACTCTTTACCATGTGACCGCCAACATGGCGCCGGAAAGGTCGCTCTGCACCTGACCTTTGGAACCTCTCCATGTGTGGTACCAGTCACTGTTGAACCTCTCCAATGTGTGGTACCAGTTACTGTTCAACCTTTCCACTGTGTGGTACCAGCCACTGTTGAACCTCTCCACTGTGGTACTAGTCACTATTGAACCTCTCCACTGTGGTACTAGTCACTATTGAACCTCTTCACTCTGTGGTACCAGTCACTATTAAACCTTTCCACTGTGTGGTATCAGCCACTATTGAACCTCTCCACTTTGTGGTACCAGCCACTGTTGAACCTCTCCACTGTGGTACCAGTCACTGTTGAACCTCTCCACTGTGGTACAAGTCACTGTTGAACCTCTCCACTGTGGTACCAGTCACTGTTGAATCTCTCCACTGTGGTACAAGTCACTGTTGAACCTCTCCACTGTTTGGTACTAGTGACTGTTGAACCCCTCCACTGTGTGGTACTAGTCACTGTTGAACCTCTCCACTGTAGTACCAGTCACTGTTGAACCTCTCGACTGTGTGGTACCAGTCACTAACTCTCACTGTGTAACCTGTGACCCTCTCCACTGTGTGGTACCAGCCACTATTGAACCTCTTCACTGTGTGGTACCAGCCACTGTTGAACCTCTCCACTGTGTGGTACCAGTCACTGTTGAACCTCTCCACTGTGTGGTACCAGTCACTGTTGAACGTTTCCACTGTATGGTACCAGTCACTGTTGAACCTCTCCACTGTGTGGTACCAGTCACTGTTAAACGTCTCCACTGTGTGGTACCAGCCACTGTTGAACCTCTCCACTGTGTGGTACCAGTCACTGTTGAACTCTCCACTGTGTGGTACCAGTCACTTTGAACCTCTCGACTGTGGTCCAGGTACCCAGTCACCTGTTGAACGTTTCCACTGTGTGGTACCAGTCACTTTGAACGTCTCCACTGTGTGGTACCAGCCCCCTTTGAACCTCTCCACTGTGTGGTACCAGCCACTATTGAACCTCTTCACTGTGTGGTACCAGCCACTGTTGAACCTCTCCACTGTGTGGTACCAGTCACTGTTAAACGTCTACACTGTGTGGTACCAGTCACTGTTGAACCTCTCGACTGTGTGGTACCAGTCACTTTTGAACCTCTCCACTGTGTGGTACCAGTCACTGTTGAACCTCTCGACTGTGTGGTACCAGTCACTGTTGAACCTCTCCACTGTGTGGTACCAGTCACTGTTGAACCTCTCGACTGTGTGGTACCAGTCACTTTTGAACCTCTCCACTGTGTGGTACCAGTCACTGTTGAACGTTTCCACTGTGTGGTACCAGTCACTGTTGAACCTCTCGACTGTGTGGTACCAGTCACTTTTGAACCTCTCCACTGTGTGGTACCAGTCACTGTTGAACGTTTCCACTGTGTGGTACCAGTCACTGTTAAACGTGTCCACTGTGTGGTACCAGTCACTGTTAAACGTCTCCACTGTGTGGTACCAGTCACTGTTAAACGTCTCCACTGTGTGGTACCAGCCACTGTTGAACGTCTCCACTGTGTGGTACCAGCCACTGTTGAACGTCTCTACTGTGTGGTACCAGTTACTGTTGAACTTCTCCACTGTGTGGTACCAGCCACTGTTGAACGTCTCTACTGTGTGGTACCAGTCACTGTTGAACGTCTCCACTGTGTGGTACCAATCACTGTTGAACCTCTCCACTGTGTGGTACCAGTCACTGTTGAACGTCTCCACTGTGTGGTACCAGTCACTGTTGAACGTCTCCACTGTGTGGTACCAGCCACTGTTGAACGTCTCTACTGTGTTGTACCAGTCACTGTTGAACTTCTCCACTGTGTGGTACCAGTCACTGTTGAACCTCTCCACTGTGTGGTACCAGTCACTGTTGAACTTCTCCACTGTGTGGTACCAGTCACTGTTGAACCTCTCCACTGTGTGGTACCAGTCACTGTTGAACCTCTCCACTGTGTGGTACCAGTCACTGTTGAACCTCTCCACTGTGTGGTACCAGCCACTGTTGAACCACTGTGTGATACCAGTCACTGTTGAATGTCTCCACTGTGTGGTACCAGTCACTGTCGAACGTCTCCACTGTGTGGTACCAGCCACTGTTGAACCACTGTGTGATACCAGTCACTGTTGAATGTCTCCACTGTGTGGTACCAGTCACTGTTGAATGTCTCCACTGTGTGGTACCAGTCACTGTTGAACCTCTCCACTGTGTGGTACCAGTTACTGTTGAACCACTGTGTGATACCAGTCACTGTTGAATGTCTCCACTGTGTGGTACCAGTCACTGTCGAACGTCTCCACTGTGTGGTACCAGCCACTGTTGAACCACTGTGTGATACCAGTCACTGTTGAATGTCTCCACTGTGTGGTACCAGTCACTGTTGAACGTCTCCACTGTGTGGTACCAGCCACTGTTGAACGTCTCCACTGTGTGGTACCAGCCACTGTTGAACCTCCACTGTGTTGTACCAGCCACTGTTGAACCTCCACTGTGTTGTACCAGTCACTGTTGAACGTCTCCACTGTGTGGTACCAGTCACTGTCGAACGTCTCCACTGTGTGGTACCAGCCACTGTTGAACCACTGTGTGATACCAGTCACTGTTGAATGTCTTTACTGTGTTGTACCAGTCACTGTTGAACGTCTCCACTGTGTGGTACCAGTCACTGTTGAACCTCTCCACTGTGTGGTACCAGCCACTGTTGAACCTCTCCACGTACCCTTCACTTGACAAGTGAAGGACCACCTCTTCCCTTCACTTGATGAGTGGGAGAGAGGAAGGGGAGTGTACATACACTGTGTACACACCTACACAAGCACCATGTACACACCTACACAAGCACCATGTACACACCTACACAAGCACCATGTACACACCTACACAAGCACCATGTACACACCTACACAAGCACCATGTACACACCTACACAAGCACCATGTACACACCTACACAAGCACCATGTACACACCTACACAAGCACCATGTACACACCTACACAAGCACCATGTACACACCTACACAAGCACCATGTACACACCTAAACAAGCACCATGTACACACCTACACAAGCACCATGTACGAGCTTCATGTATGTTCACACAGTAAACACACTCTCTGTATGTCAACATTTGCCACCACCTGGAGTGCAGGCAACACTCCACCACCACACCTGGAGTGCAGGCAACACTCCACCATACCTGGAGTGCAGGCAACACTCCACCACACCTGAGTGCAGGCAACACTCCACCACCACACCTGGAGTGCAGGCAACACTCCACCACCACCACTACACCTGGAGTGCAGGCAACACTCCTCCACCACCAGTACACCTAGAGTGCAGGTAACACTCCACCACCACACCTAGAGTGCAGACAACATTTCACCACCACACCTGGAGTGCAGGCAACACTCCACCACCATCACACCTGGAGTGCAGGCAACACTCCACCACCATCACACCTGGAGTGCAGACAACACCACCACCAAACCTGAAGTGCTGTGAATACTGTACCACCACATCTGGAGTGCAGGCAACACTCCCACCACACCTGGAGTGCAGGCAACACTCCCACCACACCTGGAGTGCAGGCAACACTCCCACCACACCAGGAGTGCAGGCAACACTCCCACCACACCTGGAGTGCAGGCAACACTCCACCACACCTGGAGTGCAGGCAAGACCCTACCACTACACCTGGAGTGCAGGCAACACTCTCCCAGTGTCAGAATGAGTGACCTTCACTCCGTGAGTGCCAGAATGAGTGACCTTCACTCCGTGAGTGCCAGAATGAGTGACCTTCACTCAATGAGTGCCAGAATGAGTGACCTTCACTCAGTGAGTGTCAGAATGAGTGACCTTCACTCCGTGAGTGCCAGAATGAGTGACCTTCACTCAGTGAGTGCCAGAATGAGTGACCTTCACTTAGTGAGTGCCAGAATGAGTGACCTTCACTCCGTGAGTGCCAGAATGAGTGACCTTCACTCCGTGAGTGCCAGAATGAGTGACCTTCACTCAGTGAGTGCCAGAATGAGTGACCTTCACTCAGTGAGTGCCAGAATGAGTGACCTTCACTCAGTGAGTGCCAGAATGAGTGACCTTCACTCAGTGCCACACATTACGAGGCAGGAATGAGAAATCTTCCAAAACAAAGTGAGACCGAAATCACCTCGCTGAGAGAGACGATCACGAAATTGACTTCAGACTTACAAGAGCAAAAGACTGACTTTGGGAAGACTTGCTAATGAAAGACTTACGAGACTGACAATACAACAACATATTACTCGGAAGATGGAAGGAAATATTGGTAAACAAATGAAGTATTGGGAAATAAGGGAAACATTGGGAAATAAAGGAAACATTGGGAAATAATAGAAACATTGGGAAAGCAAAGTTATTAAGTGAATATAGATTCATTAAAATAAAATATAAAAGTTTATATACACTGAGAAGTGTATGTACATGGATAAGTGTATATACACTGAGAAATGTATATACATGGATAAGTGTATATACACTGAGAAGTGTATATACATTTCTATACACTTAGTGTATAGAAACTTCTCGGTGTATATACACTGAGAAGTGTATATACACTGAGAAGTGTATACAAAGGTGTATAGATTGAAATATGTGTATAGGTAGTTTAAAATTCTCAATATTACACAAAATGACAACAGAGCAAATTTCTTTGAAAGAAAACCTGATGGATAAAGACTCTTTATTGACTTCTTTCAAAAACTTGATGGACAAAGACTCTTGATTGATTTCTTTCAAAAACTTGATGGCCAAAGACTCTTGATTGATTTCTTTCAAAAACCTGATGGACAAAGAAGACTCTAGATTGACTTCTTTCAAAAATCTGGACAAAGAAGACTCTTGATTGACTTCTTTCAAAATCCTGATGGACAAAGAAGACTCTGAGTGACTTTTTTCAAAATCCTGATGGACAAAGAAGGCTCTGAGTGACTTTTTTCAAAATCCTGATGGACAAAGAAGGCTCTGAGTGACTTCTTTCAAAATCCTGATGGACAAAGAAGGCTCTGAGTGACTTCTTTCAAAATCCTGATGGACAAAGAAGGCTCTGAGTGACTTCTTTCAAAATCCTGATGGACAAAGAAGGCTCTGAGTGACGTCTTTCAAAATCTATGAATAACTTAAAAAAAAAAATGAAGGGGTAACTAGGATAAGAATTTGCGAACAACTTTTCTTGAACAACAACAACTGTGTTGGAAAAGAAATTAGTGGAAACTTCTATACTTTCCTCCTCTCCCTCTCTCTCTCTCTCTCTCTCTCTCTCTCTCTCTCTCTCCCTTTTCTTTATTACAACTTCCTTCATCCTCTACTCCATCTCCTTTCCCCATCCCACTTTTCTTCTTCCCCTCCTTTACTCTGCAAACCCCTCTTACATTTTCTGAACCCTCCTTACTAATCTTTCTCTCTTTCTCTTTCTCTCTCTCTTTCGTCTCGGCTCAGCCACCAACCCGGAATTAACGAGAATGAATAGAGAATACGTACAAGGGCTCAGCAAGAGCCCTCATCGTTATTACAGGGTTGTGCAGTAGTGTGTTAGTGTAGTAGAGGTTGTAGTGTAGTAGTATTTATTGTAGTGGTGTTGGTGGTAGTGTAGTGGTGTTGGTGGTAGAGTAGTGATGGCGGAGTGCAGCAGCAGCCAGTGCAGCGGCGCTGGGGCAGCGCAGCAGCGGGGCGGTGGCAGGCAGCAACGGCGGGGGGCAGGCAGCGGCGCGGAGCGCAGCAACGGCGGCGGCGGCGCGCAGCGGCGGCGGTGGCAGCGCGCAGCGCGGCGGCGGCAGGCAGCAGCAGTACCAGGCGGCGTTGGCGGCAGCGCAGCAGCGGCGGCAGGCAGCAGCGGGGTGGCAGTGCAGCAACGGGGCGGCGGCGCAGCAGCGGCGGCGGCGGCAGGCAGCAGCGGCGGGGTGGGGCAGGCAGCAGGGCGGCGGCGGAGTGCAGCAACGGCGGCGGCGGCAACGCAGCAGGGCGGGGCGGCAACGCAGCAGCAGCGGCGGCGGCAAGCAGCAGCGGCGGCGGCGGCAGCGCAGCAGCGGGGGGTGGGGGCAGAGCGGCATTGGTGGCAACGAAGCATGGGGGGCAGGCAGAGGTTGTGGCAGGCAGAGGGGGCGGAGCAGCGCAGCAGCGGTGGGGAGCAGGCAGCAGTGGTGGCGGGGCAGACAGCAGCGGTGGGGCGGCAACGCAGCAGGGCGGCGGCAAGCAGCAGCGGGGTGGTCGAGCAGTGGGGCGGCGGCAAGCAGCGGCGGCGGCGGCAGCGCAGCATGGTGGGCGGCAGGCAGCAGGGGGGCAGCAGCAGCGGGGTGGCGGCAGGCAGCAGCGGCGGGGCGGCAGCGCAGCAGCGTGCGTGGTGGCAGGCAGCAGCGGTGGCGGGGCAGGCAGCAGTGGTGGCGGCAGTGCAGCAGCGGGGGGGCGCGCAGCAGCGGCGGCGGCGGCAGGCAGCAGCGGCGGCGGCAGGCAGCGAGCGGCTGGCGGGGCAGGGGCAGCAGCGGCGGGGCGCAGTGCAGAGCGGTGGGGCGGCAGCAGCAGCGGCGGTGGCAGTGCAGCAGCGGCTGGCGGCAGCGCAGCGGCGGGGCAGGCAGGGGTGGCGGCAGCGCAGCAGCGGCGGGCAGCGCAGCAGCGGCGGCGGCAGCGCAGCAGCGGCGGGGCAGCGCAGCAGCGGCGGGGCGGCAGCAGAGCGGTGGGCGGGCGCTGGCGGAGCAGCGGCGGGGCAGGCAGCAGCGGCGGCGGCAGGCAGCGAGCGGCGGGGCAGCGCAGCAGCGGCGGCGGCGGCAGCGCAGCAACGGCGGGGCGGCAGCGGCGGGCGGCAGGCAGCAGCGGCGGCGGCGGCAGCAGCAGCGGGGGGGGCAGCGCAGCAGCGGCGGCGGCGGTAGCAGCGTCGGTGGCGGCAGCGCAGCAGGCTGGCGGCGGCAGGCAGCAGCGGCGGCGGCTGGCAGCGCAGCGGGGCGGCAGTGCAGCAGCGGTGGCGGCAGCGCAGCAGCGGCGGCAGCGCAGAGCGGCGGCGGCAGTGCAGCAGCAGCGGGGCGGCAGGCGGCGGCGGCAGCAGCAGCGGCGGCGGCAGGCAGCAGCGGCGGCGGGGCAGCGAGCAGCGGGGCGGCGGCAGCAGCGGCGGCGGCGGCAGGCAGCAGCGGCGGCGGCGGCAACGCAGCAGCGGCGGCGGCAAGCAGCAGCGGCGGCGGCGGCAGGCAGCAGCGGCTGGGCGGCAGCGCAGCAGCGTGCGGCAGCAGCAGCAGTGGCGGCGGCAGCGCAGGCGGCGGTGGGCAGGCAGCAGCGGGGCGGCGGCAGCAGCGGCGGCGGCGGCAGGCAGCAGCGGCGGCGGCGGCAGCAGCAGCGGCGGCGGCGGCAGCGAGCAGCAGCTGCAGCGGCGGCAGGCAGCGGCGGCGGCAGCGCAGCAGCGGCGGCGGCGAGGCACGGCGGCGGCGGCAGAGCAGGCGGCGGCGGCAGGCAGCAGCGGCGGCGGCGGCAGTGCAGCAGCGGCGGCGGCGGCAGGCAGCAGCGGGTGGGCGCAGCAGCAGCGGCGGCGGGGCGAGCAGCAGCGGCGGCGGCGGCAGCCAGCAGCGGCGGCGGCGGCAGCGCAGCGCGGCGGCGGCAGGCAGTCGGTGGCGGCGGCAGGCAGCAGGCGGCGGCGCAGTGCGCAGCGGCGGCGGCAGCAGCGGCGGCAGCGCAGCAGCGGCGGCGGCGGCGGGCAGCAGGGCAGTGCAGCAGCGGGGCGGCGGCAGCGCAGCAGCGGCGGCGGCGGCAGCGCAGCGCGGCGGCGGCAGGCAGCAGCGGTGGCGGCGGCAGGCAGCAGCGGCGGCGGCAGCGCAGCAGCGGGCGGGGCAGGCAGCAGGCTGGCGGCAGCAGCGGCGGCAGGCAGCAGCGGCGGCGGCGGCAGGCAGCAGGCCTGGCAGGCAGCAGCGGCGGCAGGCAGCAGCGGGCGGCGGGGCAGGCAGCGGCGGCAGCGGCAGCAGCGGCGGCAGGCAGCAGCGGCGGCAGCGCAGCAGCGGCAGCAGCAGCGGCGGCAGGCAGCAGCGGCGGCGGCGGCAGCGCAGCAGCGGCGGCGGCAGCGCAGCAGCGCTGGCGGCGCAGCAGCGGCGGCGAGCGCAGAGCGGCGGCGGCAGGCAGCAGCGCCGGCAGTGCAGCAGCGGCGGCAGCGCAGCAGCGGCGGCGGCAGGCAGCGCAGCGCAGCAGCGGCGGCAGCGCAGCAGCGGCGGGCGGCAGCAGCGGCGGCAGGCAGCAGCGGCGGCAGGCAGCAGGGGCAGGCAGCAGGGCGGCAGTGCAGCGGCGGGGCGGGCAGCACCACCATGGTTGCAGGGCGAGTCGCAGGGTGGGGCGCAGCAGTGGCGGCGGCGGTGAGCAGGGGGCGGCGGTCAGCAGCGGCGGCGGTGCAGCAGGGTGGCGGCGGCAGCAGCGGGGCGGCGGCGCAGCAGCGGCGGGGCGGGCAGCAGTGGTGGCGGCGGCAGGCAGCGGCGGCGGCGGCAGGCAGCAGGGCGGGGCGGCAGCGCAGCAGCGGCGGCGGCGAGGCAGCAGCGGGCGGCGGCAGCGCAGCAGCGCTGGTGGCAGGCAGCAGCGGGGCGGCGCAGCAGCGGCGGCGGCGCAGCAGGTGGCGGCGCAGCAGCGGGCAGTGCAGCGGCGGCGGCGGGGCAGCGCAGCAGCGGGGCGGCGGCAGGCAGCAGCGGCGGCGGGGCAGTGCAGCAGCGGCGGCGGCAGTGCAGCAGGGCGGTGGCAGGCAGCAGGGCGGCGGGCAGCAGGCGGCGGGCAGCAGCGGTGGGGGCAGCAGCGGGGCGGCGGGCAGCAGCGGCGGCGGCGCAGCAGCGGCGGGGCGCAGCAGCGGCGGGGGTGAAGGCAGGCGGGGCGGGCAGCAGCGGGGCGGGGCGCAGCAGCGGCGGTGGCGGAGCAGTGGCGGCGGCGGGCAGCAGCGGCGGTGGCGGTGCAGCAGCGGGGGGGCGCAGCGGCGGCGGGGCGCGCAGCGGGGCGGCGGCGAGCAGCGGCGGGGGGCGCAGCAGCGGCGGCGGGGCGCAGCAGCGGCGGCGGTGGGCAGCAGGGGGGGGCAGAGCGGTGGCGGTGGTGCAGAGGGTGGTGGTGAGCAGCAGTGGTGGGGTGCAGCAGCGGGGTGGCGCAGTGGGGGGTGGTGTAGCAGGGTGGTGGTGAGAGTGGTGGTGGTGAGCAGTGGTGGTGGGGTGTAGAGGGTGGTGGCTCACAATCGTACTTGGTGATTACTCACATCACCCTTCCCCTCTCCTCCCACCACACTAACACTGCCAGGGGGGGGGGGTCAACACTGAAGACACACTGCACAAACATACACCTCAAGAGGGTATCACTTACACAAACATACACCTCAAGAGGGTATCACTTACACAAACATACACCTCAAGAGGGTATCACTTGCACAAACATACACCTAAAGAGGGTGTCACTTGTACAAACAAACACCTCAGGTGGTATCACTTGCACAAACAAACACCTCAGGGGGTGTCACTTGTACAAACAAACACCTCAGGGGGTATCACTTGTACAAACAAACACCTCAGGGGGTATCTTTTGTACAAACAAACACCTCAGGGGGTATCACTTGTACAAACAAACACCTCAGGGGGTATCACTTGTACAAACAAACACCTCAGGGGGTATCACTTGTACAAACATACACCTCAAGAGGGTATCACTTGTACAAACAAACACCTCAAGGGGTATCACTTGTACAAACAAACACCTCAGGGGGTATCATTTACAGCTACTGAATATAAACATGAGTTGCCTTTGCAAGTCCGCAAACATTAAGAGCCCTTCCGTGTTTTCATTGATTTGTGTAGCACGTGCTGTAGTCTTGTAGTTCTGCCTTCATACCTTGTGTAGCACGTGCTGTAGTCTTGTAGTTCTGCCTTCATACCTTGTGTAGCACGTGCTGTAGTCTTGTAGTTCTGCCTTCATACCTTGTGTAGCACGTGCTGTAGTATTGTAGTTCTGCCTTCATACCTTGTGTAGCACGTGCTGTAGTCTTGTAGTTCTGCCTTCATACCTTGTGTAGCACGTGCTGTAGTCTTGTAGTTCTGCCTTCATACCTTGTGTAGCACGTGCTGTAGTCTTGTAGTTCTGCCTTCATACCTTGTGTAGCACGTGCTGTAGTCTTGTAGTTCTGCCTTCATACCTTGTGTAGCACGTGCTGTAGTCTTGTAGTTATGCCTTCATACGTGTGTAGCACGTGCTGTAGTCTTAGTTCTGCCTTCATACCTTGTAGCACGTGCTGTAGTCTTGTAGTTCTGCCTTCATACCTTGTGTAGCACGTGCTGTAGTCTTGTAGTTCTGCCTTCATACCTTGTGTAGCACGTGCTGTAGTCTTGTAGTTCTGCCTTCATACCTTGTGTAGCACGTGCTGTAGTCTTGTAGTTCTGCCTTCATACGTTGTGTAGCACGTGCTGTAGTCTTGTAGTTCTGCCTTCATACCTTGTGTAGCACGTAAACACAGTAACAACAACAGCAACAGCAGTAGTACCGTCAACAACAGCAGCAACAGCAGTAGTACCGTCAACAACAGCAGCAGCAGCAGTAGTATCGTCAACAACAGCAGCAGCAGCAGTAGTACCGTCAACAACAGCAGCAGCAGCAGTAGTACCGTCAACAACAGCAGCAGCAGCAGTACCGTCAACAACAGCAGCAGCAGTAGTACCGTCAACAACAGCAGCAGCAGTAGTACCGTCAACAACAGCAGCAGCAGTAGTACCGTCAACAACAGCAGCAGTAGTACCGTCAACAGCAGCAGTAGTACCGTCAACAACAGCAGCAGCAGTACCGTCAACAACAGCAGCAGCAGCAGTAGTACCGTCAACAACAGCAGCAGTAGTACCGTCAACAACAGCAGCAGCAGCAGTAGTACCGTCAACAATAGCAGCAGCAGCAGTAGTACCGTCAACAACAGCAGCAGCAGCAGTAGTACCGTCAACAACAGCAGCAGCAGCAGTAGTACCGTCAACAACAGCAGCAGCAGTAGTACCGTCAACAACAGCAGCAGCAGTAGTACCGTCAACAACAGCAGCAGCAGCAGCAGTAGTACCGTCAACAACAGCAGCAGCAGTACCGTCAACAACAGCAGCAGCAGCAGTAGTACCGTCTGCCCAAAATGCCCTGCATATTAGGGGCTTTAGGCATGTACACCTCATGTAATCTCAATAACCAAATGTAATTCTTTGTATCATGTCCAAATAAACTATTATTATTATTATTATTATTATTATCAGCAGCAGCAGCAGTAGTACCGTCAACAACAGCAGCAGCAGTACCGTCAACAACAACAGCAGCAGCAGTAGTACCGTCAACAACAGCAGCAACAGAAACACCACAATCAGCAGCAGCAGCAACGACAGCAGAAGCCACAACAGCAACAGCCGCAGCAGCAACAGCAGGATCAGCAACAATAGCATCAACAGCAGCAGAGGTAACAAGGACACTTGTATCAACAAGAACAACAACAAAGGCACCACCACTACCAACAACAACAACAGCGTAGGTCGCAAATTAGTGATGCAAAAATATTCGAGAGTTTGGGGCATTTGCAAATTCCTGGTTGTCAGAATTTTTGACCAGCATTAATTAAAGCAAAATTTGGCGAGTGGTGAGCCCTTACCCCCAACTTGTGGGGGAGGGGAGGGGTTGTTCGTGGTAAATTGTTCTGGTAGTGGCAAATATTTGTGGTATAAGAGGAGACACTGGTAGGCAATTGTGGTTACAGTGGGGGTGAAGGTGGTTATAGCAGGGGTGAAGGTGGTTATAGCAATGGTGAAGTCGGTTACAGCAGGGGTGAAGATGGTTACAGTAGGGGTGAAGTTGGTTACAGTAGGGGTAAAGTTGGTTACAGCAGGGGTGAAGGTGGTTACGACAGGGGTGAAGGTGGCTACAGCAGGAGTGAAGGTGGTTACAATAGGGTTGAAGTCGGTTACACCAGGGGTGAAGGTGGTTACAGTAGTTGTGAAGTTGGTTACAGTAGGGGTGAAGGTGGTTACAGTAGTTGTGAAGTTGGTTACAGTAGGGGTGAAGGTGGTTACAGTGAGGGATTACAGTGAGAGATTATAGTAAGGGGTTACAATGAGGATCATTGGTTACAGTGAGGATCGCAGTGGTTACAGTGAGGATCACAGTGGTTACAGTGAGGATCACAGTGGTTACAGTGAGGATCACAGTGGTTACAGTGAGGATCACAGTGGTTACAGTGAGGATCACAGTGGTTACAGTGAGGATCACAGTGGTTACAGAGAGGATCACAGTGGTTACAGTGAGGATCGCAGTGGTTACAGTGAGGATCACAGTGGTTACAGTGAGGATCACAGTGGTTACAGTGAGGATCGCAGTGGTTACAGTGAGGATCACAGTGGTTACAGTGAGGATCACAGTGGTTACAGTGAGGATCGCAGTGGTTACAGTGAGGATCACAGTGGTTACAGAGAGGATCACAGTGGTTACAGTGAGGATCACAGTGGTTACAGTGAGGATCACAGTGGTTACAGTGAGGATCACAGTGGTTACAGTGAGGATCACAGTGGTTACACTGAGGGAGGGGTTACAGTGGGGGGTTGAGGGTGCGTGTGTTCACAAACACGTCATACTCATGATAGTTTGTTGTGTTTAGTACTAACAACTTGTAGGTTAGTGTCAGTTAACCTTGGTGCTAACACAGCTAGTCAGCCTGGCATACTGAACGTCGCTGCTTCATCCTCTTGTCATGTCCTCTTCTTTTGTCTCGATTGACGGATTTCAAAACAATTCTTGTTTGGTCAGAGACACCATCAATGCACCTGAACTGATGACAGTTCATGGTGGGCGAAACGTCTTCTCGATAAAATGCCATACACCACATATTGTTTTTTACTCGAATAGTGTGAATAAATGATTTACAATACAGACACGACTCAAGGCTGAGGGACCGAGTACCTCAAACTACTCCTCTTATTCCACCTTTTTCTGCATTGGACTGAAGATACTCAAATGTTGCAAAAGTGTCTCATTTATCTACTCGCTAAGTGTTGAGGTCTCTCAGTATTCTTCACTCACTAACGAATGCAGATTTTTCCCCCTCCTCATTTTCGTGTCATCTACAAATTTTGCTAATTTATACCTAAGTTCTAATAACTCGTTATTATTATTATTATTATTATTATTATTATTATTATTATCTGATAACTCGTTAAAATAGTGAAAAAAAAAAATTGTGAAGAATCGAATCTCCGGGAAGTTACGGTGTTAATCACACGTTACAGAACAAAGTTTGTATTGCAACAACGTTGTGCCAGCGAGTTTGTTCTTGTATTGCGACTTATAATGACCAGTAAGCTGTTTTGATCCATTCATAATCGCATTGACACCCGGAACACCCTTCAGGTATACTCCAGGTATATCTTTAAAGGGGTATAAGAACAGATGTACTACCACGTAAACTTCTGGGGCTGTGGTAACAGCAAGGTCACAGTTGCTGCCGCTGATACAAACAGGTCACAAAAGAGTTGTCTGTGAAATCTTCCTATTGTAAGATTCGTGGTTCAGTGGTGTAGCGTTGGGCTTGGTACATGCTGGTACATTCAGAATTCTATTTATTCATACATACACACGCTCACACACATAAGCGGGGCCAGGAGCTGTGACTCGACCCCTGCAACCACAACTAGGTGAACACACACACACACACACATATATATATATATATATATATATATATATATATATATATATATATATAGTATATATATATATATATATATATATATATATATATATATATATATATATATATATATATATATATATAAGATTTGAGAGATACATTGTTGATATAAAGATGGCATATACAGTACACGAGGTGAGAGATACATGTCTAGTACATATTGTTACATCTTTGTCACTGATTATAATGCGAAAATCTCATCCAGCTCTTCCGAGCTGGTGCGCGTGCCCAGAATACAGCATGCATTACCCCTCTGAACAGCAGCGCTGAGTCGCTGGAACAGAAAACTAGCTGCCCTGGGATCCCTAGTTACCCTGTTGAGTCTTTTGCCCAGCTCCTTGAGGAATATATATATATGTATATGGGGAAGTGGAAAAGAATTCTTCCTCCGTAAGCCATGCGTGTCGTAAGAGGCGATTAAAATGCCGGGAGCAAGGGGCTACTAACCCCTTCTCCTGTATATATTAATAAATGTAAAAGGAGAAGCTTTCGTTTTTCCTTTTGGGCCACCCTGCCTCGGTGGGAAACGACCGACGTGTTGAAAGATATATATATATATATATATATATATATATATATATATGTCGTGCCGATTAGGTAAAACTGGTCAATTAGCAAGAACTCATCTAAAATTAAGTCCTTTCTAAAATTTTCTCTTATACGTTTAAATATATATTTTTTTCATTTATGTTAATGTAAAAATTTATAATTTTGTACCAAGAGAAACTTTGAAAACCTACCTAACCTTATTACAACAAACGCAATTTAATTTAGCCTAACCAAACTAAATATATTTTAGATACGTTAACATTAATTTAATAATAAACAAACACAATGAAATATATTTTTTTCGTTATGTTTAGAATGATTTTGGCGAAATTATTGCATACGCAAATTTTCACTTGTCTTATATGGCAAGGTGAGCGTTGCTATTTAAGCCAAAATCGCAAGTCTTACCTAATCGGCACGACATATATATATATATATATATATATATATATATATATATATATATATATATATATATATATATATATATATATATATATATGTCGTGCCTAATAGGTAAAACTGGTCAATTAGCAAGAACTCATTTAAAATTAAGTCCTTTCTAAAATTTTCTCTTATACGTTTAAATACATATTTTTTCATTTATGTTAATGTAAAAATTTATAATTTTGTACCAAAAGAAACTTAGAAAACTTACCTAATCTTATTATAACAAGCGCCATTTAATTTAGCCTAACCCAACTAAATATATTTTTGATACGTTTACAATAATTTAATAATAAACAAACGCAATGAAATATATTTTTTTCGTTAGGTTCAGAATGATTTTTGCGAAGTTATTGCATACACAAATTTTCGCTTGTCTTATATGGCAAGAAGAGCGTTGCTATTTAAGCCCAAATCGCATGTTTTACCTAATCGGACGACATATATATATATATATATATATATATATATATATATATATATATATATATATATATATATATATATATAGAGAGAGAGAGAGAGAGAGAGAGAGAGAAAAGAGAGAGAGAGAGTACAACAGTATAATTAAATTTAGTGAAGTCTTTCTTTTTTTTTTAAATCTCACACACAAAAAAGAAAATTATCAAATAAACAAATATATACCGTAGTAAAAAAAAAAACTGCGAATAAAAATATTAGTTTACGCTGGTAATTCAGCCTTTTACCTCGCAGATTACATTTTAATATTAACTTTATGACTGCAACATTTCCATTACAGGACTTAAGTCACTTCTGCCAGCCAATCCTGGGAAATTCTGGCGGGAAAAAAAACGTATGTAAAAAAGCACTGGTAAAAAATTTGGCGGGAAACGAACATAAGAAAAAGCGCGGGTAAAAATTATTGGCGGGAAACGAACGTAAGGAAAAGCGCGGGTAAAATTTTTTTTTAGGCTAGGCTAATATCCTTTCTATTTTATCACGCTGATTATATTTTCTTATTAATTTTGTTAACACTGTGCTTTCAAGTGGTTCTTATTTTTAACAGAGATTAATTTATCCCCGTTATCGCTGCACACACACGCCTACACCATTATTTTTATTATATATTAAGTTGTCTAAAATGTTGCTGCTGATCAAGCAAAATTTTTTTCCTGCAGAATATTCGTGACCTGGAGAAGCGGAGATTATTATTATTACTATTATTATTATTATTATTATTATTATTATTATTTATTATTACTACCATTACTACTATCACTGCTATATTATTTGTGGTAATAGTAGTATTTTGTAATAATAATTTTAATTATTATTATTATTATTATTATTATTGATTCTACTACTACAATTACAATTCTTTTTAATATTATTAAAGTCAGTATAATTTTTGTGGTGTAAAAAATGGAGTGCCAGACTTGCTTTGTTGGTGACCGGAAGTTACTTCCTCACTCCGGAAGTGTACCTCTCACGGCTTTCCCTCCCCACCTCGTCTCTCTCTCTCTCTCTCTCTCTCTCTCTCTCTCTCTCTCTCTCTCTCTCTCTCTCAACGAAGATACTAGCTTAGTGTGCACCATGCATAGGATTCTAACGTGTGGTTTAATCCTTCCGTTACTAAATGTGGATTGAGAGGTAGATGAGATAGGTCAGCAGATGATCATTCTCCTGGTGAGTCACACTGACTCATCAGGTCAGGACACACTTGTCCTCTGTCCTGACCACCACCACTATCTCAGTCATCATCACCTCAACCACCATCACCATCATTACCTCAACAACCATAACCACCATCACTTCAACAACAACCACCATCACTACCTGGAGGGTGTTCTGGGAGGTCAACGCCCCCCTCCCCGGCCCAGTTCTTGACCAAACCTCCCGGTGGATCAGGGTCTGATCAACCAGGCTGTTATTGCTGGCCGCAAGTAGTCCAACGTACAAACCACAGCCCGGGTGTTCCAGCACTAACTTTAGGTATCCGTCCAGCTCCCTCTTAAAGACAACCAGAAGTCTATTGGTAATTCCCCTAATGTATGATGGGAGGCTGTTAAACAGTCATGGGCCCCGGATACTTATTGATTTCTCTTAGTGTGCTTATGGTGCCCCTGCCTTTCACTGGGGGAATGTTGCACCGTCTGCCCAGTCTTTTGCTTTCGTAGGGAGTAATTTCTGTGTGCAGATTGGGGACCAGTCCCTCTGGGATTTTCCAGGTGTAGATTATGATGTATCTTTCTCGCCTGCATTCCACTGAGTACAGGTCAAGAAAATTCAAACGCTCCCCGTAATTAAGGTGCTTGACTGAACTTGTACGAGCAGTGAAGGTTCTCTGTACATTCTCTAGATCTGCAACTTCATTTGCCTTGAATGGAACTGTTTGTGTACAACAGTATTCCAGCCTAGATAGAACAAGTGACTTAAAAAGGATCATCATTGACATGGCATCCCTTGTTTTGAAAGTTCTCACTATCCACCGCGAGGCCTGGTCATAGACCGGGCCGCGGGGGCGTTGACCCCCGGAACACCCTCCAGGTATACTCCAGGGACAAAAATATAGCAGGATATTGAAGAATGTATTATGTCGTTATTGTGGCTGGTGCTTTCTTAAAGACAGTAACATTGAGAAGTAACGTTGTGTTAATTTGTTCTTAAAGACAGTAACACTGAGAAGTAACGTTGTGTTAACTTTGTTCTTAAAGACAGTAACACTGAGAAGTAACGTTGTGTTAACTTTGTTCTTGAAGACAGTAACACTGAGAAGTAACGTTGTGTTAACTGTTGTCTTAAAGACAGTAACACTGAGAAGTAACGTTGTGTTAACTTTGTTCTTGAAGACAGTAACACTGAGAAGTAACGTTGTGTTAACTTTGTTCTTAAAGACAGTAACACTGAGAAGTAACGTTGTGTTAACTTTGTTCTTAAAGACAGTAACACTATGAAGTAACGTTGTGTTAACTTTGTTCTTAAAGACAGTAACACTGAGAAGTAACGTTGTGTTAACTTTGTTCTTAAAGACAGTAACACTGAGAAGTAACGTTGTGTTAACTTTGTTCTTAAAGACAATAACACTGAGAAGTAACGTTGTGTTAACTTTGTTCTTGAAGACAGTAACACTGAGAAGTAACGTTGTGTTAACTTTGTTCTTGAAGACAGTAACACTGAGAAGTAACGTTGTGTTAACTTTGTTCTTAAAGACAGTAACACTGAGAAGTAACGTTGTGTTAACTTTGTTCTTAAAGACAGTAACACTGAGAAGTAACGTTGTGTTAACTTTAACAATAACACACTCTATTAAATGCATTATCTTTGTAATTATCAGCAGAGAGAGAGAGAGAGAGAGAGAAATAAATATTGAAGAAATGTGTGCACAGAGAAGGGGGTGAAAGAGGCAAGAGGTGTACATTGAGGAAGGAATAAAGGGATAGAGTAAGGGAGGGATGGGGTGACGGATGAAGGGAGAGAGAGAGAGAGAGTTATCGATTGGCCTGAGCGAACAGAGGTAGTGCCTAGAGGAGTACAAGGCTCCATTATCTAGCATGCTTCTAGTACTGTGTGTATACTAGCAACATAATGTATATTATTAGAATAATGCTTCACCATACCTGCAAGTTGATGAGCAAGACACATGTGCAACACTGTTGTCTTTATTGTCGAAAAGTTTCGCTTGCACCACAGCCGTCTTCAGTCAAATACAACACTGGAGACGTGTTCAGTCCGTCACCCCTCGGCTGGAGGTAGTAAGTCCCTCGAGGCTTGAGGGACTGACCACTTTAAAACTATTACTTCTTGAAGGACTGATGGACAGATAACATCATCTTTATTTACCTCACACCGCTTCTCATGTCTCAAGCTTTTATTATTATTATTATTATTATTATTATTATTATAATATTCTTTGAAAAGCGGAAAACCCGTAAGGGCTATAAAGAACCTTCAGAATGTGAGGTACTAATCAGGTTTGATATAGTGAGAGAAGCTCCAGTTCCTTGGATCAAGAGCCCTTCACTGGCACCAAGAGAAAAAGTTATCTAGTTTTATATCATCGTATGAGAGAGAGAGAAAGTGAGTACAGAAAACACACTGACAACAGTCACTGCTGCACACTGACAACAGTCACTGCTGCACACTGACAACAGTCACTGCTGCACACTGACAACAGTCACTGCTCCACACTGACAACAGTCACTGCTCCACACTGACAACAGTCACTGCTGCACACTGACAACAGTCACTGCTCCACACTGACAACAGTCACTGCTGCACACTGACAACAGTCACTGCTGTACACTGACAACAGTCACTGCTCCACACTGACAACAGTCACTGCTGCACACTGACAACAGTCACTGCTGTACACTGACAACAGTCACTGCTCCACACTGACAACAGTCACTGCTCCACACTGACAACAGTCACTGCTGCACACTGACAACAGTCACTGCTGCACACTGACAACAGTCACTGCTCCACACTGACAACAGTCACTGCTCCACACTGACAACAGTCACTGCTCCACACTGACAACAGTCACTGCTCCACACTGACAACAGTCACTGCTGCACACTGACAACAGTCACTGCTGCACACTGACAACAGTCACTGCTCCACACTGACAACAGTCACTGCTCCACACTCACAACAGTCACTGCTCCACACTGACAACAGTCACTGCTCCACACTGACAACAGTCACTGCTCCACACTGACAACAGTCACTGCTGCACACTGACAACAGTCACTGCTGCACACTGACAACAGTCACTGCTGCACACTGACAACAGTCACTGCTCCACACTGACAACAGTCACTGCTCCACACTGACAACAGTCACTGCTCCACACTGACAACAGTCACTGCTCCACACTGACAACAGTCACTGCTGCACACTGACAACAGTCACTGCTTCACACTGACAACAGTCACTGCTGCACACTGACAACAGTCACTGCTCCACACTGACAACAGTCACTGCTGCACACTGACAACAGTCACTGCTCCACACTGACAACAGTCACTGCTCCACACTGACAACAGTCACTGCTCCACACTGACAACAGTCACTGCTGCACACTGACAACAGTCACTGCTGCACACTGACAACAGTCACTGCTCCACACTGACAACAGTCACTGCTCCACACTGACAACAGTCACTGCTCCACACTGACAACAGTCACTGCTCCACACTGACAACAGTCACTGCTCCACACTGACAACAGTCACTGCTCCACACTGACAACAGTCACTGCTCCACACTGACAACAGTCACTGTCCACACTGACAACAGTCACTGCTGCACACTGACAACAGTCACTGCTGCACACTGACAACAGTCACTGCTGCACACTGACACAGCAGTCACTGACACAGTCATGCTCCACACTGACAACAGTCACTGTCCACACTGACAACAGTCACTGCTCCACACTGACAACAGTCACTGCTCACACTGACAACAGTCACTGCTCACACTGACAACAGTCACTGCTCCACTGACAACAGTCACTGCTCACACTGACAACAGTCACTGCTGCAACTGACAACAGTCACTGCTCACACTGACAACAGTCACTGCTCCACACTGACAACAGTCACTGCTCCACACTGACAACAGTCACTGCTCCACACTGACAGACAGTCACTGCTCCACACTGACAACAGTCACTGCTGCACACTGACAACAGTCACTGCTGCACACTGACAACAGTCACTGCCCACACTGACAACAGTCACTGCTCCACACTGACAACAGTCACTGCTCCACACTGACAACAGTCACTGCTCCACACTGACAACAGTCACTGCTCCACACTGACAACAGTCACTGCTCCACACTGACAACAGTCACTGCTCCACACTGACAACAGTCACTGCGCTCCACACTGACAACAGTCACTGCTCCACACTGACAACAGTCACTGCTCCACACTGACAACAGTCACTGCTCCACACTGACAACAGTCACTGCTCCACACTGACAACAGTCACTGCTGCACACTGGACAACAGTCACTGCTGCACACTGACAACAGTCACTGCTGCACACTGACAACAGTCACTGCTGCACACTGACAACAGTCACTGCTCACACTGACAACAGTCACTGCTCACACTGACAACAGTCACTGCTCACACTGACAACAGTCACTGCTGACACTGACAACAGTCACTGCTGCACACTGACAACAGTCACTGCTGCACACTGACAACAGTCACTGCTGCACACTGACAACAGTCACTGCTGCACACTGACAACAGTCTACTGCTCGCACACTGACAACAGTCACTGCTGCACACTGACAACAGTCACTGCTCCACACTGACAACAGTCACTGCTCCACACTGACAACAGTCACTGCTCCACACTGACAACAGTCACTGCTCCACTACTGACAACAGTCACTGCTCCACACTGACAACAGTCACTGCTCCACACTGACAACAGTCACTGCTCCACACTGACAACAGTCACTGCTCCACACTGACAACAGTCACTGCTCCACACTGACAACAGTCACTGCTCCACACTGACAACAGTCACTGCTCCACACTGACAACAGTCACTGCTCCACACTGACAACAGTCACTGCTCCACACTGACAACAGTCACTGCTCCACACTGACAACAGTCACTGCTCCACACTGACAACAGTCACTGCTGCACACTGACAACAGTCACTGCTGCACACTGACAACAGTCACTGCTGCACACTGACAACAGTCACTGCTCCACACTGACAACAGTCACTGCTCCACACTGACAACAGTCACTGCTCCACACTGACAACAGTCACTGCTCACACTGACAACAGTCACTGCTCCACACTGACAACAGTCACTGCTCCACACTGACAACAGTCACTGCTCCACACTGACAACAGTCACTGCTCCACACTGACAACAATCACTGCTCCACAAGGAAGAGTCATATGAACCTCGTATTTCGTGGTACTGGAAATCCTGTAATCTTGGGAGAAACACTGTGTTTCTGGTACCAGTGTTTCTGGTACTGAGAGCCCAGTATTTCTGGTACTGGGAGTCCAGTATTTCTGGTACTGGGTGTCCAGTGTTTCTGGTACTGGAAGTCCAGTGTTTCTGGTACTGGGAGTCCAGTGTTTCTGGTACTGGGTGTCCAGTGTTTCTGGTACTGGGTGTCCAGTGTTTCTGGTACTGGGTGTCCAGTGTTTCTGGTACTGGGTGTCCAGTGTTTCTGGTACTGGGAGTCCAGTGTTTCTGGTACTGGGTGTCCAGTGTTTCTGGTACTGGAGTCCAGTGTTTCTGGTACTGGAGGTCCAGTGTTTCTGGTACTGGGTGTCCAGTGTTTCTGGTACTGGGTGTCCAGTGTTTCTGGTACTGGGAGTCCAGTGTTTCTGGTACTGGGTGTCCAGTGTTTCTGGTACTGGAAGTCCAGTGTTTCTGGTACTGGGAGTCCAGTGTTTCTGGTACTGGGTGTCCAGTGTTTCTGGTACTGGGAGTCCAGTGTTTCTGGTACTGGGAGTCCAGTGTTTCTGGTACTGGGAGTCCAGTGTTTCTGGTACTGGGAGTCCAGTGTTTCTGGTACTGGGAGTCCAGTGTTTCTGGTACTGGGAGTCCAGTGTTTCTGGTACTGGGAGTCCAGTGTTCCAGGGACTAGAATCTCCGTATTATAGTGATTGTGACTCGTAAAGTAAGTGTTACTGACAGTAATATACTCTCAGTAATGTTAAATGTAACACATCTAAACACTGGTACTAACACTTACAGTAATGTGTTACATGTAACACAACTTAACACTGACAGTAACACGCACACTAATGTTACAAATAACACAACTCAACACTGACAGTCATCATCAGCACCTGACATGACACAAAATAGAGAAGCACTGCAACCGGCCTACAGAAGCACTGCAACAAGCCTACAGAAGCACTGCAACAGGCCTACAGAAATACTGCAACAGGCCTACAGAAGCACTGCAACAGGCCTACAGATACACTAATAGGCCTACAGTCAGTCCATGCCATGTTCCGTACTCATCGCTTATGTTTGCTGAGAGGACCTCACTTGTGTCAAACTATAATACTATACGTATATCCAATCAATGTTGTGTTTTAATGTCAACATATTTTTGCTCTCTCTTACTCTCTCTCTCTGTTTTCGTCATGAATGGTGCCTCGCTGGTTCCAATAATATTCCGTGAAAGAACTTATGATACGGGTTAGAAAATAGGACAGATATAAACTGTGTATGTGTACTCACCTATTTGTGGTCGCAGGGGTCGATTCACAGCTCCTGTTTGTGTGTGTGTGTCTTGGTCCTTACCATACCCACTTTTGAAACTGTGTATCAAGTTTTCTTCCACCACCCCCGCATCAAGGGGGTTAATCTTCCCTAATCCCCCGAGATCACGTGACTCCTTCATTCTCTGCTTCCTTACCTTCCCCTCCCTTCTTCCTTCGCTTCCTTCCTCTCTCACTCCCTCCCACCACTTCAAATAATCTGTCCCTGTCATTCCCGTTAATTCCTCTGAGTATCTTGCACGTCGTAATTATATCTCCTCCGGTCCTCTCTGTGTGGAGATGCATCAGTGTCTGTACTCATAGTAGGCCTCCCCTCACCTATAGGCCTAGTCCGGTTGTAAACTTGAGAGATAAAATAAGATTCTGTTTGGATTTTTAACCCCGGAGGGTTTGACACCCAGGATAATCCAAGGAAGTCAGTGCGTCACCGAGGACTTTGTCTAATTTCCATTTTGATCCTTCGATATTGTCTCCCAGGATGCCACCCACACCAGTCGACTAACACCCAGGTACCTACTGGCTTGGTAGGTGAACGGGGATGGAAGGTGTACGGAAACACGCCTAATGTATCCACTCGGCCGGGGATCGAACGACGGACACTCACTTTTTTACCCTGTTAAGCTTGTAAGATAGTTGTTAAGGTGAGTTGGTGTACCGTGCGTGGTACAGCCTACGGTGAGGTGGTATACCGTGCGTGGTACAGCCTACGGTGAGGTGGTATACCGTGCGTGGTACAGCCTACGGTGAGGTGGTATACCGTAGGCTGCCTACGGTGTGGTGGTGTACCGTGCGTGGTACAGCCTACGGTGAGGTGGTATACCGTAGGCTGCCTACGGTGTGGTGGTGTACCGTGCGTGGTACAGCCTACGGTGAGGTGGTATACCGTGCGTGGTACAGCCTACGGTGAGGTGGTATACCGTGCGTGGTACAGCCTACGGTGAGGTGGTATACCGTGCGTGGTACAGACTACGATGAGGTGGTGTACCGTGCGTGGTACAGACTACGGTGAGGTGGTATACCGTGCGTGGTACAGACTACGATGAGGTGGTATACCGTGCGTGGTACAGACTACGATGAGGTGGTGTACCGTGCGTGGTACAGACTACGGTGAGGTGGTATACCGTACGTGGTACAGCCTACGATGAGGTGGTATACCGTGCGTGGTACAGACTACGATGAGGTGGTATACCGTGCGTGGTACAGACTACGATGAGGTGGTATACCGTGCGTGGTACAGACTACGATGAGGTGGTATACCGTGCGTGGTACAGACTACGGTGAGGTGGTGTACCGTGCGTGGTACAGCCTACGGTGAGGTGGTATACCGTGCGTGGTACAGCCTACGATGAGGTGGTGTACCGTGCGTGGTACAGCCTACGGTGAGGTGGTATACCGTGCGTGGTACAGACTACGATGAGGTGGTATACCGTGCGTGGTACAGCCTACGATGAGGTGGTATACCGTGCGTGGTACAGACTACGATGAGGTGGTATACCGTGCGTGGTACAGACTACGATGAGGTGGTATACCGTGCGTGGTACAGACTACGATGAGGTGGTATACCGTGCGTGGTACAGACTACGATGAGGTGGTGTACCGTGCGTGGTACAGACTACGATGAGGTGGTATACCGTGCGTGGTACAGACTACGATGAGGTGGTATACCGTGCGTGGTACAGACTACGATGAGGTGGTGTACCGTGCGTGGTACAGACTACGATGATGTGGTATACCGTGCGTGGTACAGACTACGATGAGGTGGTGTACCGTGCGTGGTACAGACTACGATGAGGTGGTGTACCGTGCGTGGTACAGACTACGAGGTGGTGTACCGTGCGGGGTATAGCCTACGGTGAGGTGGTATACCGTGCGTGGTACAGACTACGGTGAGGTGGTGTACCGTGCGTGTTACAGCCTACGGCGTGGTTGTGTACCGTGCGTGTTACAGCCTACGGTGTGGTTGTGTACCGTGCGTGGTACAGCCTACGGTGTGGTGGTGTACCGTTCGTGGTACAGCCTACGGTGTGGTGGTGTACCGTGCGTGGTACAGCCTACGGTGTGGTGGTACAGCCTACGGTGTGGTGTACCGTGCGTGGTACAGCCTACGGTGTGGTGGTGTACCGTGCGTGGTACAGCCTACGGTGAGGTGGTATACCGTGCGTGGTACAGACTACGGTGAGGTGGTGTACCGTGCGTGTTACAGCCTACGGTGTGGTGTACCGTGCGTGGTACAGCCTTCGGTGTGGTGGTGTACCGTGCGTGTTACAGCCTACTGTGTGGTGTACCGTGCATGGTACAGCCTACGGTGTGGTGTACCGTGCATGGTACAGCATACGGTGTGGTGTACCGTTCGTGGTACAGCCTACGGTGTGGTGTACCGTGCGTGGTACAGCCTACGGTGTGGTGGTGTACCGTGCGTGGTACAGCCTACGGTGTGGTAGTGTACCGTGCGTGGTACAGCCTACGGTGTGGTAGTGTACCGTGCGTGGTACAGCCTACGGTGTGGTGTACCGTGCGTGGTACAGCCTACGGTGTGGTGTACCGTGCGTGGTACAGCCTACGGTGTGGTGTACCGTGCGTGGTACAGCCTACGGTGTGGTGTACTGTGCGTGGTACAGCCTACGGTGTGGTGGTGTACCGTGCATGGTACAGCCTACAGTGTGGTGTACCGTGCGTTGTACAGCCTACAGTGTGGTGGTGTACCGTGCGTGGTACAGCCTACGGTGTGGTGTACCGTGCGTGGTACAGCCTACGGTGTGGTGTACCGTGCGTGGTACAGCCTACGGTGTGGTGGTGTACCGTGCATGGTACAGCCTACAGTGTGGTGGTGTACCGTGCGTGGTACAGCCTACAGTGTGGTGGTGTACCGTCCGTGGTACAGCCTACGGTGTGGTGTACCGTGCGTGGTACAGCCTACGGTGTGGTGTACCGTGCGTGGTACAGCCTCACACACGTCGTATTCACTCGTCAGATTCTTTATTAAGATCCCTGAAGACTCTTCTGAGATTGGCTAGCCTCACATAGGCTCTCTAAGGCATGGGAGGAACGTGGGAGTAGTAGCAGCGACAACAGTAGAAATAACAGTAGCAGCAGCAGCAACAACAGTAGAAGTAACAGTAGCAGCAGCAGCAACAGTAGAAGTAACAGTAGCAGCAGCAACAACAGTAGAAGTAACAGTAGCAGCAGCAGCAACAGTAGCAGTAGCAGTAGCAACAGTAGTAGCAGAGGTACGGGAAGAAATCACCACCAGGGGGAGTAACAACAACAACAGCAACAGTAGCAATAACAGCAGCGGCAACAACACCAGCAGTAGCAGCAGAGGTATAGGAAGCAGACATCACCACCAGGTAAAGTAACAGCAGCAGCAGCAGACACAGGAAGCAGACATCACCACCAGGTAAAGTAACAGCAGCAGCAGCAGACATCACCACCAGGTAAAGTAACAGCAGCAGCAGCAGACATCACCACCAGGTAAAGTAACAGCAGCAGCAGCAGACACAGGAAGCAGACATCAACAACAGGTAAAGTAACAGCAGCAGCAGACAGAGGAAGCAGACATCACCACCAGGTAAAGTAACAGCAGCAGCAGCAGACACAGGAAGCAGACATCATCACCACCAGTGGAAAGCAATAAGATGAACATGTTTAAAGCAGACAGACTGCTGCCTCTGCTCTCCCATACCTAACCTAACTTATTGGTGGTTATGTGGTCATGTGTACTCTCCCTCCCTCTCTCTCTCTCTTTCACTGTCATCCTCTCTCTCTCTCTCTCTCTCTCTCCTCTCTCTCTCTCTCTCACTCATATTTTAAGGACTAACGTCTCTGAATACAAATACAACTACCACCACTAACCACCACCACCACCAATACGACCACTGTTATCATTACCAGTACGACCACTATTACCACCACCACCAATACGACCACTGTTATCACCACCAGTACGACCACTATTACCACCACCACCAATACGACCACTTATCACCACCAGTACGACCACTATTACCACCACCAGTACGACCACTATTACCACCACCAGTACGACCACTATTACCACCACCACCAGTACGACCACTATTACCACCACCACCAGTACGACCACTATTACCACCACCACCAGTACGACCACTATTACCACCACCAATACGACCGCTATTACCACCACTACCATCACTTACCGCCACCAATACGACCGATATTACCACCACCAATACGACCACTATTACCACCACCAATACTACCGTTATTACCACCACCAATACGACCGCTATTACCACCACCAATACGACCACTATTACCACCACCAATACGACCGCTATTACCACCACCAATACGACCACTATTACCACCACCAATACGACCGTTATTACCACCACCAATACGACCGCTATTACCACCACCAATACGACCACTATTACCACAACAAATACGACCGTTATTACCACCACCAATACGACCACTATTACCACCACCAATACGACCACTATTACCACCACCAATACGATCACTATTACCACCACCAATACGATCACTATTACCACCACCAATACGACCACTATTACCACCACCAATACGACCGCTATTACCACCACCAATACGACCGTTATTACCACCACCAATACGACCGCTATTACCACCACCAATACGACCACTATTACCACAACAAATACGACCGTTATTACCACCACCAATACGACCACTATTACCACCACCAATACGACCACTATTACCACCACCAATACGACCACTATTACCACCACCAATACGACCGCTATTACCACCACCAATACGACCGCTATTACCACCACCAATACGACCACTATTACCACCACCAATACGACCACTATTACCACCACAAATACGACCGCTATTACCAACACTAACATCACTATTACCACCACCATTACCATCACATTTACCATCACTATTACCACCACCACTACCATCACTATTACCACCACCACTACCATCACTATTACCACCACCACTACCATCACTATTACCACCACCACCACTGACCATCTGAGAAAATCAATGGGCAATTTCAACCATTTTCCAATATCGAAGATTGTGTGTGTCTGCTTGTTGTAGTACTGATGGAACTACCATGGTTTAACCTAAGTTGTAGTACTGATGGAACTACCATGGTTTAACCTAAGTTGTAGTACTGATGGAACTACCATGGTTTAACCTAAGTTGTAGTACTGATGGAACTACCATGGTTTAACCTAAGTTGTAGTACTGATGGAACTACCATGGTTTAACCTAAGTTGTAGTACTGATGGAACTACCATGGTTTAACCTAAGTTGTAGTACTGATGGAACTACCATGGTTTAACCTAAGTTGTAGTACTGATGGAACTACCATGGTTTATATAACTCCCATGATGTTTCCATCTGTTGTTGCTCTTTAAGTAATATGTGTGTGTACTCACCCGGTTGTACTCACCTGGTTGTACTCACCTGGTTGTTCTCAGTTGTACTCACCTGGTTGTACTGTTGTACTCACCTAGTTATGATTATTAGACACGTGTGCAACAACAAATGGGTATCTGTATTTGGAAACGTTTCGCCCACCAGTGGTTTTTATCAGTTTCATACAGAGGTAATCAGCGAAGACACTAGAAGATGAGGTAATCAGTCCCTCAGCCGGTGTTCATTACCTTCTGTCTTGACTAATGTGAAATAAACGCAGGAAGATGTTTATTATATTTATCAAGTATTATGTACTGTACATAAATGTATGCTATACTTTCATACGACTGGCAGCGTCGTATATGCGGTCCGTCGTTGACCGAAACGTCGTTATGCGGCGCATGACTATGTATATACGTATATTATATATATATATATATATATATATATATATATATATATATATATATATATATATATATATACATTATATATATATATATATTTACTCTTGGGCTTTCTGTTAAGCTGCTTTCGGGGAACTGGTTGTCTGTCGGTGGTGGCATCTTGCGCAGGGTGCAGTGTATGGGCAGGTCTCATAACGCCTGCTGCCTTTATTAACCTAGCAGTAGACAGGTAACCAGGTGTTAGTTGCCTGTTATGGGTGGCATCTTGGGCAGGCCAGACCAATTGGCAAGTCTAATTTCACCTATTACCCCTGCTTCTCTTATCTGTCTTCTTCTCCACCTTCATTATCTTCTTTAAGAACGTCTTTGAGAAAAATACTTAGACCAGCATCAGAATCCTGCCTCACGAGAAGACAGGAGGACCCTGCAGGCGGCCTACTAGAAGACACTAGTGTTTACGTGCAAACTGAGACACGGGAGCAAGGATAACACTTTCCTTGCTAAGTGTGGGCTCGGGAAACAAGGAAAATGAGTCTTGGTTACACTACTGACGTGCTTCCACAAAGTAAACAGAAAAAAATTTAAAATTCTGAAAACTCATGTGAGGAGCTGGAATATTTGTGTCTTCCGCTAAGGTGAGATTATTATGGTAATTATGGGGAATGAGAGGTAATCAGGTTTGAGCCGAGGAATGGGAAGGTAGCTCCAATTCCATGGATCCGAAGCCCTGTGTGTCGATGTTAGAACCAACGTTTTGCGAGGATCTCTTTCTCTAAAAACTTTCTCAAGCATTCTTATGATTATACGACTGTCTCTCTCTCTCCCTTTCTCTTTCTCTCCCTTTCTCTCTCTCTCCCTCTCTCTCTCTCTCCCTCTCTCTCTCTCATCTATCGATCACCAGGGAGGGTGCCAGGTGGAGTAGCATTTTCTTCCTGCCAGCCAAGGAAGATTACTATAAGGTTGAATTTCACCCTGGTTTCCTTGTTACTAGAGACCACAATTATTATTATTTTATTATTATTAGTATTGTTATAAATTTAGTTTTTTTCAAGGTGGGGTGATGATAGAGGTTGATCAATCCGACTGTGGACAGGGTGAATGCATGAGGCGGGTCAAATCTTGTTAGATCACGTGTTAATGGTTCAGTGGCAGGTATTAACTCTTAATCTATCAGCAAATTATATTATTACCGGAACTTACTGATGGAGACTAGGATTACTTTACTGATGGTAACTAGGATTACTTTACTGATGGTAACTAGGATTACTTTACTGATGGTAACTAGGATTACTTTACTGATGGTAACTAGGATTACTTTACTGATGGTAACTAGGATTACTTTACTGATGGTAACTAGGATTACTATACTGATGGTAACTAGGATTACTTTACTGATGGTAACTAGGATTACTTTACTGATGGTAACAGGATTACTTACTATGGTAACTAGGATTACTATACTGATGGTAACTAGGATTACTTTACTGATGGTAACTAGGATTACTTTACTGATGGTAACTAGGATTACTTACTGATGGTAACTAGATTACTTACTGATGGTAACTAGGATTACTTTACTGATTTTAACTAGATTACTTACTGATGGTAACTAGATTCTTTACTGATGGTAACTAGGATTACTTTACTGATGGTAACTAGGATTCTTTACTGATGGTAACTAGGATTACTTTACTGATGGACTAGGATTACTAACTGATGGTAACTAGGATTACTTTACTGATGGTAACTAGGATTCTTTACTGATGGTAACTAGATTACTTTACTGTGGAACTAGGATTACTTTACTGATGGTAACTAGGATTCTTTACTGATGGTAACTGAAACTGATGGAACTGGATTATTTACTTGGTAACTGGATTCTTTATGATGGAATAGGATTACTTTACGAGGAATAGGATTACTTACGATGGACAGAACTTTCGATGGAACTAGGATTCTTTCTGATGGTAACTAGATTCTTATGATTAACTGTTCTTTCTGTGACTAGATTACTTTACTGATGAACTGATTACTTTACTGATGTAACTAGGATTACTTTACTGATGACAGGATTATTTATAGGAACTAGGATTACTTTACTAGGAACTAGGATTACTTTACTGATGGTAATAATTACTTTACTGATGGAATAGATTACTTACTGATGGTAACTAGGATTTGTATGTTCACTGGTAATAGGATCTTACTGATGGAACAGATTACTTACTGATGGTATAGATTTTATGATGTAACTAGTTACTCGATGGACTAGATTCTACTGATTAACTAGGATTACTTACGATGGTAACTGATTACTTTACTGATGGTACTAGGATTACTTTACTATGGTAACTAGGATTACTTACTGATGGTAACTAGGATTACTTTACTGATGGTAACTAATTACTTTACTGATGGTAACTAGGATTCTTTACTATGGTAACTAGATTACTTTACTGATGGTAATAGGATTATTTACTGATGGTAATAGGTTTGATGGTAACTAGGATTACTTTACTAGGTAACTGGTTACTTTACTATGGTAACTAGGATTACTTTACTGATGGTAACTAGGATTACTTACTGTGGTAACTAGGATTACTTTACTATGGTAACTAGGATTACTTTACTGATGGTAACAGGTTACTTTACTGATGGTAACTAGGATTACTTTACTGATGGTAACTAGGATTACTTTACTGATGGTAACTAGGATTATTTTCACTGATGGTAACTAGGATTACTTTACTGATGGTAACTAGGATTTTACTGATGGTAACTAGGATTACTTTACTAGTTAGGATTACTTACTGATGGTAACTAGGATTATTACTGATGGTAACTAGGATTACTTTACTGATGGTAATAGGATATTTACTTGGTAATAGGATTACTTTACTGATGGTAACTAGGATTTTTTGATGAATAGGATTACTTTACTGATGGTAATAGGATTACTTACTGATGGTAATAGGATTACTTTCTAGGAACTAGATTACTTTACTGAGGTAACTAGGTTCTTACTAATGGTAACTAGGATTTTACTTTACTGGTTGTACTAGTAACTGGATTATTTACTGGATGTTACTACTGATGGATTATTTCTGATGGTAACTAGGATTACTTTACTGATGGTAACTAGTTACTTACTATGTGAACTAGGATTACTTTACTGATGGTAACTAGTTTTCTGATGGTAACTAGGATTACTTTACTGATGGTAACTAGAATTACGTTACTGATGTAACTAGGATTACTTTACTGATGGTAACTAGGATTACATTACTGATGTAACTAGGATTACTTTACTGATGGAGACTAGGATTACTTTACTGTGGAACTAGGATACTTTCTGATGGTAACTAGGTTACTTTACGATGGAACTAGGTTACTTTGATGGAGACTAGGATTACTTTACTGATGGTAACTAGGATTACTTTACTGATGTAACTAGGATTACTTTACTGATGGAGACTAGGATTACTTTACTGATGGTAACTAGGATTACTTTACTGATGGTAACTAGGGTTACTTTACTGATGGTAACTATGATTACTTTACTGATGGTAACTAGGATTACTTTACTGATGGTAACTAGGATTACTTTACTGATGGTAACTAGGATTACTTTACTGATGGTAACTAGGATTACTTTACTGATGGTAACTAGGATTACTTTACTGATGGTAACTAGGATTACTTTACTGATGGTAACTAGGATTACTTTACTGATGGTAACTAGGATTACTTTACTGATGGTAACTAGGATTACTTTACTGATGGTAACTAGGATTACTTTACTGATGGTAACTAGGATTACTTTACTGATGGTAACTAGGATTACTTTACTGATGGTAACTAGGATTACTTTACTGATGGTAACTAGGATTACTTACTGATGGTAACTAGGATTACTTTACTGATGGTAACTAGGATTACTATACTGATGGTAACTAGGATTACTTTACTGATGGTAACTAGGATTACTTTACTGATGGTAACTAGGATTACTTTACTGATGGTAACTAGGATTACTTTACTGATGGTAACTAGGATTACTTTACTGATGGTAACTAAGATTGTTAAGTAAAAGGACACAAATGCAACTAATGTGACATTTTATTGTGGGAACGTTTCGCTCTCAGGCTTGACAAAGCTCCTGGAGAGCGAAACGTTGCAGCAAGTGAAAGGTAATCAGGTTTGATCCAAGGAACGGGGGTGGTGCCTCTACTTCCATGGATTAAGAGCCATGAGGATGAAGGAATCTCCCTTTGAAGTGGCAGGTTCCTCCTCCTCTTTTTTCCTTCTCTTCCTTCTCCGTTTCCTCTTCATTCTCCTTTTCTACGTCTTCATTTTTTCTTCCTGTATTTCCTTTTCCTTTTCCTCTTCTCTTCTTTCTCTTTTTCCTCTTCTTCCTTTTCCCTCTCCCTTCTCCTTTTCCTCTCCATTCTTCCTTTCCTCTCCCTTCTCCTTTCCCTCTCCATTCTCCTATCCCTCTTCCCTCTCCATTCTCCTATCCCTCTTCCCTCTCCATTCTCCTATCCCTCTTCCCTCTCCATTCTCCTTTCCCTCTCCCTTCTCCTTTTCCTCTCTCATCTCCTCCCTTTCCTCTTCCTTCTTCTCCTTATAGCAACTTCTTAATTCCTAGTTTAGGGCTTGAATTAAATTCTAAGCGCATGTATATTATACCAAGGTATACAATCATGGGTGTGTATACATCTCTAAGTGGATATGCACAGATATACACCCCTGGCTGTATATGCACTGAGATATACACCAGTTTGTGTATATCGGTGTATACACATCCAGGTGTGTATACACCCCTGGCTGTATATGCACTGAGATATACACCAGTTTGTGTATATCGGTGTATATACATCCAGGTGTGTATACACCCCTGGGAATGATATATACCCCAGAGCGTATATACGCTGGTTCCCCTGGTGTTAACACGAGATATACATCTTTTAGAGTGTATATATATATATATATATATATATATATATATATATATATATATATATATATATATATATATACAAGATTTCAGGTATGACTTGTTACTTCTACTTACACTTAGGTCACACTACACATGCATGTACAAGCATATATATACACACCCCTCTGGATTTTCTTCTATTTTCTTACTAGTTCTTGTTCTTATTTCCTCTTATCTCCATGGGGAAGCGGAACAGAATTCTTCCTCCGTAAGCCATGCGTGTCGTAAGAGGCGACTAAAATGCCAGGAGCAAGGGGCTAGTAACCCCTTCTCCTGTATACATTACTAAAGTAAAAAGAGAAACTTTTCTTTTTCTTTTTGGGTCACCCTGCCTCGGTGGGATACGGCCGGTTTGTTGATAGAATATATATATATATATATATATATATATATATATATATATATATATATATATATATATATATATATATATATATATATGGCTAATTCTACTCAATAGGATTAGATCTCTCGGAATTTTGGGTAATTCTGAATATTTTGTGCTTGTTTTGTGGTATTTATAGCCCAGGAGAGGGGAAGGGAGGAGGAAGTTTGTAAACACCACGCTGATTGGTGGGAGTTTAGAGTCGAGTGCTAGTTGGTTGTGGGGTTTGTAAGGACAGAGATGATTGGTACGAGACTTGTAAGGAGAGCGGTGGTTGGTGGAATGCTTGTAAGGACAGCGGTGATTGGTGGAAAGCTTGTAAGGAGAGCGGTGATTGGTGGAAGGCTTGTAAGGAGAGCGGTGATTGGTGGATGGCTTGTAAGGAGAGCGGTGATTGGTGGAAGGCTTGTAAGGAGAGCGGTGATTGGTGGAAGGCTTGTAAGGAGAGCGGTGATTGGTGGAAGGCTTGTAAGGAGAGCGGTGATTGGTGGAAGAATTGTAAGGAGAGATGTGATTGCTTCTGTGAGTTAAGCCTTGATTGCATGGGGCTACTAAGATAAGAGAAGCGCAGTAAACTTTTTACAGCCTGACACAGAGAGAGAGAGAGAGAGAGAGAGAGAGAGAGAGAGAGAGAGAGACGGAGGGAAGTGGTTTCGTCCAGGTCAGTAAATCCACAGAAGAGATAAGGCCGATCAAAGTGCAAGAGATGAAAGGACTGGAAGATGCGCGCGCAATGTACACTATAAATATATATATATATATATATATATATATATATATATATGGTTGTAACTCCAATTTCCTGGAAGAGCACTTTATGAACATGAAGGCAAAACCCATCAAGAGAGCTTAATGGCAATATTCCCGTGAGGTTTCGTGAAACACATCTCTTATCATCAGATCTTAAACGGAATAAAATAGTATGCATATTAACCTTAAATTATTTAAAACTGGAACATAAAAATGGCATATAAAAATAAAGTAATAAAAATGGAGAGCTACTTACACTGAACACAAAATATGAGGCGAAAGGTAGATTTTTATTATTATTATTATTATTATTATTATTATTATTATTATTATTATTATTATTATGAAAGGGAAAGCGTCAAACCCTTATGGATAACACAGAACACTACACATACGTTCACACTTATCAATATGAAGAATATACCTGCATATATATCTTACTGGCGTTCCCAGCCGTATATTTTACCTCACCCCTTCATTATACTCCAGAATTATACTACCTTAGTATAACTGTTATTAAACCATGGTTTAACATCTTAATATAACTGCTATTAAACCATGCTCTAAAATTTTAATATAACTTATTAAACCATGGTCTAACATCTTAATATAACTTATTAAACCATGGTCTAACATCTTAATATAACCGTTGTTAAACCATGGATTAACATCTTAATATAACTGTTAATAAACCATAGTCTAACATCTTGATATAACTAATTAAACCATGGTCCAACATCTTAATATAACTTATTAAACCATGGTCCAACATCTTAATATAACTTATATCACCATGTCTTTACATCTCGATAATAATTCGTTACTCCTGATAATTACCAGCACAAATGTAACAATTACACAATTATGCTTTTAACAGAATTATCCTGCGCACTTATGGGTGAAAACCTTATATCAACTGATCGTTATTTCCGTCTTTATCAACAGTAGTACGTACTACTTTGGACGGGCGGGGCCCCTCATCGAGCGTATTGATTTTTCCCGCGAGTTTGTATTGGGGTTTAGCAGTCACGTGACTAAAAGTCAGCTGATTTACACTTGTCAGCCATATTGGACGTGACTCCGGCCGAACTTTTATTGATAACTTATAAACTCTTGGTTTATCTCATTACGAGGCGAATAATCTCTGCTGGATGGGTGGCATGGGGTGACTACCGTCCACAGGATGGTTATGGGGTGACTACCGTCCACAGGATTGTTATGGGGTGACTACCGTCCACAGGATGGTTATGGGGTGACTACCGTCCACAGGATGGTTATGGGGTGACTACCGTCCACAGGATGGTTATGGGGTGACTACCGTCCACAGGATGGTTATGGGGTGACTACCGTCCACAGGATGGTTATGGGGTGACTACCGTCCACAGGATGGTTATGGGGTGACTACCGTCCACAGGATGGTTATGGGGTGACTACCGTCCACAGGATGGTTATGGGGTGACTACCGTCCACAGGATGGTTATGGGGTGACTGTCGTCCATAGGTTGGTTATGGGGTGACTGTCGTCCATAGGATGGTTATGAGGTGACTGTCGTCCATAGGATGGTTATGGGGTGACTGTCGTCCATAGGTTGGTTATGGGGTGACTGTCGTCCATAGGATGGTTATAGGGTGACTGTCGTCCATAGGATGGTTATGGGGTGACTGTCGTCCATAGGTTGGTTATGGGGTGACTACCGTCCACAGGATGGTTATGGGGTGACTGTCGTCCATAGGATGGTTATGGGGTGACTGTCGTCCATAGGATGGTTATGGGGTGACTGTCGTCCATAGGATGGTTATGGGGTGACTGTCGTCCACAGGATGGTTATGGGGTGACTACCATCCACCTCTCAGGTGGTACAGTGTCTCAGGTTGTCTCCCTGAAGGCCAGTTTGACCTACGAGGCACCGGAGGAGCGAAGGGGGTCACACGTGAAGTTAAAACAAAACTGATTCCAGGGCAATACCACTCCAGTCTCAGGGTGCTCAGTAAATAGATAAGGGGCGGAAAAAGTGGAAGCAAACTTCACACACACAGCTTCTAGAGTATGTATGGTAAGCTTCAAGGTCGAGTCTACCTTCGCAAATGCACACACACACATGATAACGACATACAAATTACTGCGGGGAATTGACAAGGTAGACAGTGACAGGATGTTCCAGAGAGGGAACACAGAAACAAGGGGACACAACTGGAAGCTGAAGACTCAGATGAGTCAAAGGGATGTTAGGAAGCATTTCTTTAGCCATAGAGTAGTCAGGAAGTGGAATAGTCTAGCAAACGATGTAGTGGAGTCAGGAACCATACATAGCTTTAAGACAAGGTATGATAAAGCTCATGGAGCAGGGAGAGAAGAGACCCAGTAGCGGACAGTGAAGAGGCGGGGCCAGGAGCTGTCTCGACCCCTGCAACCACAATTAGGTGAGTACACACACACACACTACAAGGAGATACTCAGAGAATCCTTTATATAAAAAATCTTACCTTCCTGGTAGGCTTCCTACCCAACTTGGTTTATTGCAGGTCTATCCAGTCTCAATTGCAAGACCAAATACTGCAGCTGCTTCTAAATCTCGAGCTCTCATTGGTTGGCCTAAGCGACACCTAACCAGCCGATTAGCTTTCCGTAACGAGCCACGACATCCAATCACTTCTCAATATTGAAAAACGCTCAATTGAGTGGTAGCGAGCATCCAGGCGGGTAGCCAGTCATCACCCTCGTATACGCTGAAGCTTTATCCAATCAGAAGGGAGATTTGATACGACGAGGTCTTATTGGTCCCAGCATCACCCGATCTGCCAATAAGGAACAAGTTACGATACCAGAGACGACCAATCAGGGGCAGAATGACTCACCGGGGCGCACTCATAAAAATTCGATTTATATATTCTCTATGTTCACAGACATTATAATTCTTATTATACCTTCCCTTCTTCATCTTTATTATATTATTATTATTAATAAGTTTAAGCAGTAATAATCATAATACTTCCACTACTAGTAAAGTTGTAGAAATAACTTTAGTAGTAGTACCAGCAGTAGTAGTAGTAACAGCAGCAGTAGTGTAGTACCAGCAGTAGTAGTAGTAACAGCAGCAGTAGTGTAGTACCAGCAGTAGTAGTAGTAACAGCAGCAGTAGTGTAGTACCAGCAGTAGTAGTAGTAACAGCAGTAGTAGTAGTACCAGCAGTAGTAGTAGTAACAGCAGCAGTAGTAGTACCAGCAGTAGTAGTAGTAACAGCAGCAGTAGTAGTACCAGCAGTAGTAGTAGTAGTAACAGCAGCAGTAGTGTAGTACCAGCAGTAGTAGTAGTAACAGCAGTAGTAGTGTAGTACCAGCAGTAGTAGTAGTAACAGCAGCAGTAGTAGTACCAGCAGTAGTAGTAGTAACAGCAGCAGTAGTGTAGTACCAGCAGTAGTAGTAGTAACAGCAGCAGTAGTGTAGTACCAGCAGTAGTAGTAGTAACAGCAGCAGTAGTGTAGTACCAGCAGCAGTAGTAGTAACAGCAGCAGTAGTAGTACCAGCAGTAGTAGTAGTAACAGCAGCAGTAGTGTAATACCAGCAGTAGTAGTAGTAGTAACAGCAGCAGTAGTGTAGTAGTAGTAACAGCAGCAGTAGTAGTGTAGTAGTAGTTACAACAGCAACAGTAGTGTAGTACCAGCAGTAGTAGTAGTAACAGCAGCAGTAGTAGTACCAGCAGTAGTAGTAGTAACAGCAGCAGTAGTAGTACCAGCAGTAGTAGTAGTAACAGCAGCAGTAGTGTAGTACCAGCAGTAGTAGTAGTAGTAACAGCAGCAGTAGTAGTAGTAGTAACAGCAGCAGTAGTAGTACCAGCAGTAGTAGTAGTAACAGCAGCAGTAGTGTAGTACCAGCAGTAGTAGTAGTAACAGCAGCAGTAGTAGTACCAGCAGTAGTAGTAGTAACAGCAGCAGTAGTGTAGTACCAGCAGTAGTAGTAGTAGTACCAGCAGTAGTAGTAGTAACAGCAGCAGTAGTAGTACCAGCAGTAGTAGTAGTAGTAACAGCAGCAGTAGTGTAGTACCAGCAGTAGTAGTAGTAACAGCAGAAGTAGTAGTACCAGCAGTAGTAGTAGTAACAGCAGCAGTAGTGTAGTACCAGCAGTAGTAGTAGTAACAGCAGCAGTAGTGTAGTACCAGCAGTAGTAGTAGTAACAGCAGCAGTAGTAGTACCAGCAGTAGTAGTAGTAACAGCAGCAGTAGTGTAGTACCAGCAGTAGTAGTAGTAACAGCAGAAGTAGTAGTACCAGCAGTAGTAGTAGTAACAGCAGCAGTAGTGTAGTACCAGCAGTAGTAGTAGTAACAGCAGCAGTAGTAGTACCAGCAGTAGTAGTAGTAACAGCAGCAGTAGTAGTACCAGCAGTAGTAGTGTAGTACCAGCAGTAGTAGTAGTAACAGCAGCAGTAGTGTAGTACCAGCAGTAGTAGTAGTAACAGCAGCAGTAGTAGTACCAGCAGTAGTAGTAGTAACAGCAGTAGTAGTAGTACCAGCAGTAGTAGTAGTAACAGCAGCAGTAGTAGTACCAGCAGTAGTAGTAGTAAGAGCAGCAGTAGTGTAGTACCAGCAGTAGTAGTAGTAACAGCAGCAGTAGTGTAGTACCAGCAGTAGTAGTAGTAACAGCAGCAGTAGTAGTACCAGCAGTAGTAGTAGTAACAGCAGCAGTAGTGTAGTACCAGCAGTAGTAGTAGTAGTAATAGTAGTAGTATCAGTAGTAGTACTAGTAGTAGAAGTAGTATCAGTAGTAGTGTCAGCAGAAGTAGTAGCAGTAGCAGTACCAGAAGTAGTACTAGTACTACTAGTAATAGTAGTATACGTAGAGGGGCATGACCTACTAAGATCGTCTCAATACACTATATTATTACGACATAAAGAAAATATATATAAATGATAAATCAATAAATGCATTTTGAAATTCACACAATTAAATAGCCAAAAAAATATCAGTGCCGAAACTTCAGCAACATCAGGATTTTCAGAACGAGATGAATTTTACGTGAGTGGTTGAGTTTAATTACGATGGTAGTGGGTACCAGGTTATGGTAGTGGGGCACCAGGGTAGGGTAGTGGGGCACCCAGGGTATTGTAGTGGGGTACCCAGGTATGGTAGTGGGGCACTCAGGTTGGGTAGTGGGGCACTCAGGGTATGGTAGTGGCA
>WNWK01009436.1:0-76710 GCA_009830355.1 Cherax destructor | reverse complement strand
AAATAAAAGGAAAGTAGCAATGGACCCGGAAATACCGGGACAGAAAGGAAACAACGGGGTCTTGGAGTGACGGGGGTGTCAAAGGGGGGTTTCATGTTTTAAGTGGGGTTCCAAAAAAGGGTCAGTCCTAGACCCGGTGCTGTTTCTTGTATTTTGACTGACGTGACGGAAGGTTTTGGATTCAGGGGTGTCCTGTTTCCCAAACAATGTGAAGCTATTGAGAAGAATTCCGAACCTCGGTGCTTAAAGCAATTGGTTCCCAAAGGGGGTTTCGAACTGGGAAAATTTTAAAAATTCAAAACAGTTTTTCCCTGGCTTTAATTATCATTTCACACGCTGGGGATGTTGAACTGACTTTTCCCAAAAGTCTCAGAGTTAGGTCAGTGTCAGAGGTCCTTTTTTTCCCTTTTTGAAACAGGGCTTTAGTGTAAAGATTTTAAAAAGGAAATTTTAAAAATAAGTCATCTTTTCCGGCCCCCCAGAAAAACGTTCAAAGACCGGGTCATCGTTTCTGAACAAATTGTTTGGTTTCCCGGTTTGTTAAAGGTCTGGTACGTTAGAACACCGGGGGTTTCCTCTAAAAGACGGACGAGGATAAAAGAAAGCCTAAAAGGGGATGTGGACGGACAGGCTCCCAAGCCTGGTCCAACAAATGGCTCCGGGGTTTTTCCCCAGTAAGTGCAAGTCATAAAGCTTGGGGAAGGAAAAAGGGAGAAAAATTGGAAATTGTTTAACCACTCGTTTGAAAAACATTAAAAATACTCTCTTTGGGGCTGCAAAGCAGGGAGTAAAATTTGAAAATTGGCTCAGGGGCATCCACACCCCCGTAGGTCCTCGGATGGGGTTAACACCTAGCTTGGCTGGGTGCGTCATGGGGATTTTGTGGTCTAACGGACTAGAGCGCCCATGCGTTTTCGCTCACCATGAGGGGGGCCCAAAAACAGCATGGGTTCGACTCCTTGGCTAATCGCAGTGTTATTGATCAAACCACTCGTTTGTGGGTACAAAAAAATATATATATATATAAAATATTTTAATATATGAGAAATAGTGATTGAAAACTATCATGTGGGGGAAAATTTTTTGGTTTAATTGTCTTTAAAATTATTGACGAATTTAGCTTTGAAATATTTGTAAGTTTAAATTTAAAAATTGTCTAAAAATTTTCATCTTTCAAGAACGGGTCGTCAAAACATTAAACCCGTTCAAAGGGGTTTTCCTTGGCGAAAATTGGGAAGTTTTTATCTTTATTTTTATTTTTTGTTCAGGTGCTCTTAAACGTGTTCCCCCTAACCTCATATTAAAATAAAAACTAACCCAGCCTTGAAAACCTTAAGGCAACCTGTCCATGAGCTGACCCCAGGACCTCCTGCACTTTTCCTCATGTCAAATACCAATGCGGGGGATTTTCCCCTCCAAACCTGACACAATTTAACACATGTTATTATAATTAAGTGTCTGTTTGGGATCTCTCAATAACACCTTCACTTTCATGGTATTTGGGAAAAAATCATAGTGGTAATTCCTGGTTCAAAAAATTCACAAAGTCTTAAAGCTTTCCCTTCCCTGGTTTGAAATTTTATTTCACGTAACACTTATTTTCAAGTTATAACCAGCGTAAAAAATTCACCACACTGGTACTAAAAAAAAAATGGAGGAAGAGTGATAGCGCCCGATCTCCCTCTTGTTTGACGAGTGTTCACTAATATTCCCACCTGATGCTTTTCCATACCAGGTTGCCCAAAAATTTTTCCCTTTTTTGCATAAATTAATCGATGTAAATACTAAGGGGACTCCTATTTACTGCATACCCCCCTCGGAAATTTGGGTTTTATAGAGCGGGCCCCAAACTGATATTAAAAAATAAAAGGGCCCGGGGCACTGGGGATATCATAGCAGGCTCCCCGGGGGGCCCAGAATATACTAGCAGGCTGGGGCATGAGAATATCCGACCCCGGGGGATGGGAAAAAATCCCCCCGGCTCCCGGGGCACTGGAGTATCACTAAAGGTCCGGAGCACGGGAGGTTCCGCAGGTCCGGAGCACTGGAGAATATCACTAGCGGTCCGGGCACTGAGAGATACTGGCATGCTCCGAAGCACTGAGTTATCACTGGCAGGCTCCGGAGCACTAGAGATATCACTAGCAGGTCCGGAGCACTGAGAATCACTAGCAGGTCCGGAGCACTGAGAGATATCACTACAGGCTCCGGAGCACTGAGATATATCACTAGCAGGTCCGGAGCACTGGAGATATCACTTGTGATTCTTCAAAGTAAACATCTACGAAAAAGAATCTATGAGGAGAAATGGCCGCATCTGAGTTCAATTGAACAGTGAATCTAACCTAGTTTACATGCCCCAGTGCTTGTGGAATAAGCATTGATAACACCATAGCCGGTATTGAAACAGTTCTCTGTTCTGAGCTTTTAGCTTGATCCAGAACCTGTGTAAAACCCAAAGGTTCCTCATAAACTGGACCCAACATTAATACATTGTTAACAGTCAACAGTCGAGAGCCTTAAGTGGGAAATTCACCAGGGAGACTTACACACATATCATGTAAAAAACTTACATTTAATAATATAAGCTGTGCAGTGGGATACTAGATCTGGTCTTACTTCTAATAATACATTTAATTTGAGGAGAAGCAATAAGGTGTAATATGCTGCTGACAGCTTAATGTTTTGCAGAAGCCCGATAAGTCCAGTATAAAGGGTATATTTCAGCTTCATCATTGATGGTCAGATGTATATTACCAGGCTGTCATTACCAACAGTTAAAATTAAAATGTGTTTTCTCGTAGACTGAAAGATTTTTTCCGACAAGTGTCTTCCATCGCTTAGCATGAATTAACACACTCGTAATTAACACACTCGTAATTAACACACTCGTAATTAACACACTCGTAGCTCATCGGAGTGCGAGTACTAATTTGTGGCTACTATCACGGAGTTTGTTCATTGCTCATCAATATGTGGTGGTTTATACTGCAATGTGGCCTAGATTATTGCACTAATTATAAACACCTAGGTCTATGAAGAGCCTCGTACTCTGGCTTATCTTGAGGTGAGTTCTGTGGCGTCTCCTGGCCAGTACCTGGTTGCCAGCATGAGTCGCCACACTCATGCTGGCTCAGGAAGGTTGCCGTGACTGAAGTAATGACACGATTGCAAACAAACCACGGTACGGGTGGGGCCTGAACTCGCGGCAAGTAAGTCATAAAATTCCAGGTCAGTGGCTTACGCGCTGGCCTGGAGTTTTACGACTCACTTGCCGCGAGTTCAATCCCCACCCGTACTGTGGTTTCTTATTGTCTTGATAGACTTTCATATCGTTAACCGTATTAGCCATAAAGTCCCTTAAGAAGACAAAAGTGCTCAACTCTTCGAGATCCCCGTCTATTACTGTTGTTCCACACTGCCTACTACTGTTGTCCCACACTGCCTACTACTGTTGTCCCACACTGCTTACTACTTTTGTTCCACACTGCCTACTACTGTTGTCCCACACTGCTTACTACTTTTGTTCCACACTGCCTACTACTGTTGTCCCACACTGCCTGGAGTTTACCTGGAGAGAGTTACTGCTGGCCGCACGCAGTCCAACGTACGAACCACAGCCCGGCTGGTCAGGTACCGACTTTAGGTGCCTGTCCAGTGCCTGCTTGAAGACAGCCAGGGGTCTATTGGTAATCCCCCTTATGTATGCTGGAAGGCAGTTGAACAGTCTTGGGCCCCTGACACTTATTGTGTTGTCTCTTATCGTGCTAGTGGCACCCCTGTTTTTCATTGGGGGGATGTTGCATCGTCTGCCGAGTCTTTTGCTTTCATAGGGAGTGATTTTCGTGTGCAAGTTTGGTACTAATCCCTGTAGGATTTTCCAAGTGTATATAATAATGTATCTCTCCCGCCTGCGTTCTAGGGAGTACAGGTTTAGGAACTTCAAGCGTTCCCAGTAATTGAGGTGATTTATCGCAGTTATGTGTGCCGTGAAGGTTCTCTGTACATTTTCTAGGTCAGCAATTTCACCTGCCTTGAAAGGTGCAGTTAGTGTGCAGCAATATTCCAGCCTAGATAGAACAAGCGACCTGAAGAGTGTCATCATGGGCTTGGCATCCCTGGTTTTGAAGGTTCTCATTATCCATCCTGTCATTTTTCTAGCAGATGCGATTGCTACGGTGTTATGGTCCTTGAAGGTGAGATCCTCTGACATGATCACTCCCAGGTCTTTGACATTAGTTTTTCGCTCTATTGTGTGGTTGGAATTGGTTTTATACTCCGATGAAATTTTAATTTCCTCACGTTTTCCATATCTGAGTAATTGAAATTTCTCATCATTGAACTTCATATTGTTTTCTGCAGCCCATTTAAAGATTTGGTTTATGTCTGCTTGGAGTCTTGCAGTGTCTTCAATGGTGGACACTGTCATGCAGATTCCACACTGCCTACTACTGTTGTCCCACACTGCCTACTACTTTTGTTCCACACTGCCTACTACTTTTGTTCCACACTGCCTACTACTGTTGTCCCACACTGCCTACTACTGTTGTTCCACACTGCCTACTACTGTTGTCCCACACTGCCTACTACTGTTGTTCCACACTGCATACTACTGTTGTTCCACACTGCCTACTACTGTTGTTCCACACTGCCTACTGCTGTTATTCCACACTGCCTACTACTGTTGTTCCACTGCCTACTACTGTTGTTCCACACTGCCTACTACTGTTGTTCCACACTGCCTACTACTGTTGTCCCACACTGCCTACTACTGTTGTCCCACACTGCCTACTACTGTTGTTCCACACTGCCTACTACTTGTTCCACACTGCCTACTACTGTTGTTCCACACTGCCTACTACTGTTGTTCCACACTGCCTACTACTGTTGTTCCACACTGCCTACTACTGTTGTTCCACACTGCCTACTACTGTTGTTCCACACTGCCTACTACTGTTGTTCCACACTGCCTACTACTGTTGTTCCACACTGCCTACTACTGTTGTTCCACACTGCCTACTACTGTTGTTCCACACTGCCGCAAAAATCCTGTCTCTTTACTTTGATAAAATTCGATGAGGTTCGCAATTTATTTTGGCTGATACTGAGCCGGCAAAAACAAACAAACAAACACACACACACACACACACACACACACACACACTGCAATGGATCAGAGAATATCTGACAGGGAGGCAACAACGAGTCATGGTACGTGATGAGGTGTCAGAGTGGGCACCTGTGACGAGTGGGGTTCCACAGGGGTCAGTCCTAGGACCTGTGCTGTTTTTGGTATATGTGAATGACATACCTGAAGGGATAGACTCAGAAGTGTCTCTTGTTTGCAGATGATGTGAAGTTAATGAGAAGAATTAAATCAGTCGAGGATCAAGCAGACTACAAAGAGACCTGGACAGGCTACAAGCCTGGTCCAGTAACTGGCTCCTTGAATTTAACCCTGCCAAATGTAAAGTCATGAAGATCGGGGAAGGGCAAAGAAGACCGCAGACAGAGTATAGTCTAGGTGGCCAAAGACTGCAAACCTCACTCAAGGAAAAAGATCTTGGGGTGAGTATAATACCGAGCACATCTCCTGAGGCACACATCAATCAGATAACTGCTGCAGCATACGGGCGTCTGGCAAACCTAAGAATAGCGTTCCAATACCTCACTAAGGAATCGTTCAAGACTCTGTACAACATATACGTCAGGCCCATACTGGAGTATGCAGCACCAGTTTGGAACCCACACCTGGTCAAGCACGTCAAGAAATTAGAGAAAGTGCAAAGGTTTGCAACAAGACTAGTCCCAGAGCTAAGGGGATTGTCTTACGAAGAAAGGTTAAGGGAAATCGGCCTGACGACACTAGAGGACAGGAGGGTTAGGGGAGACATGATAACGACATATAAAATACTGAGAGGAATTGACAAGGTTGACAGACAGAATGTTCCAGAGATAGGACACAGCAACAATGGGAGACAATTGGAAGTTGAAGACTCAGATGAATCACAGGGATGTTAGGAAGTATTTCTTCAGTCACAGAGTGGTCGGGAAGTGGAATAGTTTGGGAAGGGATGTAGTGGAGGCATGATCCATTCATAGCTTTAAGAAGAGGTATGATAAAGCTCATGGCGCAGGGAGAGTGACCCAGTAGGGACCAGTGAAGAAGTGGGGCCAGGAGCTATGAATCGACCCCTGCAACCACAACTAGGTGAGTACATGCTTTTAGCTCATCAGCCTGACACTCTGGGTGCCCCTGAACCGACATAGTGGCTTGTCTCTGCTCACCTCTTCAGCATAACATGAGCAGCAGTGCCACTCATTACCGCTAAAGCTAAACTGGCACAGTTGCCTGACTTTCCAGTACATCAAAATAACGATCAATGTTGACTTCACTTAATTTTAAGAACATCGGTGATGCGCAACGAATATTAAATCCCCCAAATGCGGATCATCATCATTCATACTCCTACTTTCACTCGCAATCACAGCTCTCAGGTGCAATCACAGCTCTCAGGTGCAATCACAGCTCTCAGGTGCAATCACAGCTCTCAGGTGCAATCACAGCTCTCAGGCACAATCACAGCTCACAGGTGCAATCACAGCTCTCAGGTGCAATCACAGCTCTCAGGTGCAATCACAGCTCACATGTGCAATCACAGCTCTCAGGCACAATCACAGCTCTCAGGTGCAATCACAGCTCTCAGGTGCAATCACAGCTCTCAGGTGCAATCACAGCTCTCAGGTGCAATCACAGCTCTCAGGTGCAATCACAGCTCTCAGGTGCAATCACAGCTCTCAGATGCAATCACATCTCTCAGGTGCCTCAGTTATACTGTTTTTGTTCACAGCAAAACGTAACTCCTCTGATAAGTGTAGTTGTTGCTTCTTGACCATCTTAATACCATGGAAGTGTCCTTTAAAACTTGAAAAGGTTTTCTGTCCCTTTCTCAACGTTGCCGCCTTATTCCGTAGCTGGTCTTTTCTCACTGCTCAAGGAAATTTGCTGAGGAATGACTCTAATCTTGATTTCGGAACATATTGTTACATATGAAAGAATGGAGAAGCAAGGGCAGTCACCTGCCATAACATCAGTTGTTGCTTCTCTCTCTCTCTCTCTCTCTAGCCAGTGTAAGTGCTGGACAATGAGTGCATGTACTTGGAAAGTGTTTGCACGTGTCCGGCGTAACAGTGCCAGCTTGCCAGCACTCTGACAGCACTGCTCCACTCGTAAATATTCCAAGGAGGTCGACTTGTCACTCCTTACTGAGTGACAAAAAACGGGAGAGAAAAAGTAGGTGACATTACTTATACGAGTTGTGGGAAAGAAATGTTCTCAGGGGAAAAAATGTGGAAATGTGTTAAAAAGCAGCCAAGGAAGATAACTTGGAATAGGGAAAGAGACAATTACGACTGAGAAGAAACTCACAGGGCTGAAGAAAAGAATAAACCAAAGGAAATTATGGAGAAAGTGAGAGGAAGGGTAGAATTTACACTAATGTTGAAGATATAACAGAATTAGAGGAATCAGGAGATAAGTCATTAGCAGAGATGCTGTGAGGAGATGATGAGGAACGAGAGGTGACATAAAGGAAATGAAGGGAGATGAGAATGCTCTTGATCCAAGGAACTGGAGCTAGGTTGGTCATGGTCTTAGGTGGTAGGGGCAGGGAGGTGTTAAGGATCTTGATCCGAGGGGTTGGAGCAGGGGTGGTCTCGAATATAGTGCAGTGGGAAGCAGAACTGAAAGTAGAATCAACTGAGCTGATGGAGTACCTGGCTAGCATGTTCTGCCAGACACACAACATCTTTTTACCCTGAAGAAGAAGAAGAAGAGGAGAAAATGATAAAAACAAAGATACTTTAGTTCATCTAAAGACGAAGAAAGGAAAATATTGTTCAAGGTCATGTAAAATCTTCCAAAATGAAGGTCAGAAGACAGCGGAGAAGTGAGTACAAGTTCCAGAAACTAATATATTCAAGACTGAGAAGAGAAGCTGGGGGACACGTGAGAATATTCAAGACTGAGAAGAGAAGCTGGGGGACACATGAGAATATTCAAGACTGAGAAGAGAAGCTGGGGGACACATGAGAATGCACAGCAGAAAAAACTAAATTTGACACTAAATCTGAGCGACACTAAAAGACCAGATAATGAAACTGAAGAAAGAAGTAAGAGAACTTACTCGAAACCACAAGGAAGACCGTGAGGAAGACCGTGAGGAAGACCGTGAGGAAGACCGTGAGGAAGACCGTGAGGAAGACCGTGAGGAAGACCGTGAGGAGTTAAGCAAATAATTTCAAGAAGTGATTTCAGTGGAAACAGTAGCAAACTAGAGAGTATGTACCAAGAAATAGTGGACAACAATGACACAGTCTACCATCAAGCTTGAACAACAACAAGTGAGAATGAAATGAAAAGCCAAAAAATAGCTCAAGGAGGACCTGAGAGACAGAACACAAAGACTGCCATTGCGAGAGGAAATGTCAATTTTTATTAAGGCAAGAACCATCGTCCACCATTGATCAGTTTTATGGCCAATACTTTTTTTAATGTACAGTATGTAAATGATCTGCCAGATGGGACAGAATCCTACGTGTTTCGGCTTGTGGATTATGTAAATCTATTAACAAGAATGTAAACAAGAGGCGACAGTGAGGACTTCCAGGAAACATACTACAGGGGTAGTCAAGTGGCTGCTCGAGTTCAATCCAAACCAGTACAAGATCACAAAAATTTATAAAGAGGGGAGGGGACTGGAAATGGAATACGGGTTTAGAGTTAAGAAACTATATGCATGAACATAAAAGGCTCGGTATGTAAACATCTCGCCGGAGTATAATTCCGAAATCTTAACAAAAATTCTTTGGGATACTGTTAACAAGGTTTGTCCGGCCCATCTCAGAACATGCACCACATGCTTGGATCAAGATCCTCATTGAACATGTTTAAAAGATGGAAAAGGTGCAAAGTTTTAGCAGACAGATTAATTCCGGAGCTAAAAGCAGAACATTATGGGAAAACTAAAGGAATTTAAGGTGACAACCTTGCAAAAGTGAAGGACAGGTGGGTATAAGTTATTCCTCGTAACTGCTGCTACTCTCTCCATACAACCATTATTGGTCCACATCACTTCTTCCCCTCCCCCTCACACACACACACTCTTATTTCCATTACCTCTCCCGCCTCCACTATGTTATTCTCACCCCATCTTGGCCACTATAACCCTTACTGTCTCGCCTACACGTTCACTCTCACTCATAAGTCGACTCCCACTCTCCCTCTCACTTGTCAACTCTTACTCCTAAAAGCCTAGTTTCACCCTGGACGAACCCCACTGCTGCCAGACTAATTCACATCTACGCCCACACGCCCACACGCCCACACGCCCTCTTCCCCTCACACCAAACTGCTGCTCCACCAACCACACAGGAATAGGTGGATCAAGTAGGGAGTTGGATGTTAGATAAAAAGTCATCTGTAACCGAGAGGAGAGAAAAGGGGTTGGCAACCAGGAACACGCATAGCAAGGTTAATGAAATGAATGGGAAATCAAAATCAAAGTGGAAGTTGCCTTTGAAGACTTTAGAAAGAGGATGAGGAAAGAAAGATCACTGAGGAGCAAGAAACTGAATGAGGAAAAAATCAGAGTTCAAGATAGTGAAAGAAAATTGCAGGAGTATATTGTAGGAAAGAAGTGAAGGTTAAAGTAATGATTTTGAAAAATAAAGTTAGGATGCTAAGGCGGGTAGTAGAAAGGCTAAGAAATATAGCAGGTGGAAATAGATTAGGGACAGGAAAAGACATGAATAAAAAAAATGAGTGTGGATAACTGACATAATGTTCAGCATGTCAAGAGGACGAAGTAAAAACAGTAAATGACTATGAGGAAACAGAGGTGCAGAGAGCAGCATCCGTGGGTCAAGAATTGAGGAATAGGAGACCCAGAGTTCTCACGGTGTTCCAGGAAAATGAAGAAACAGAACCTGAGAGGAAAGGACAAAGGCAGAAGGGGAAAATAAGAAACGTTGATGGAAGTAATAGGAATTGCAAGTGAGACCAAACAAAAAAAAATCTGAGTTCTTTTTTTTCAGGAGTTGTAGATTATGTAGAGAAGACAAGACCATTGTAAATTCTGCTTACAAGTGTATAAACAAGAAACCTAGAATTGAGGGTAACAGGGTAATGGAATAGAAGAGAGACGCTTTCCTTGTAAGGGAAAAAGAGAGTTCGGGAAACCCGTCAAAACTCCAGGGAGATTCTCTACCTATTATCTTTAGAAACATAATAAGACAACAATGTTGCCAGCAAATCTCGAGAGACTGAAGAATAAGAGCGTGGTATTCCCGAGCGGCTGGAGTCCAAGAGAGAAGATCTGTCAGAGTATGAGAGGAAGTCCCTCATATAATACTTCTTTAATATATAAACCTCTCAGGATTAATAAAAATAAAGTACGTATTACGGGATAGGAAGCACAGATGGCTAGAAGCACCTGAAGATTTGAGGAACTAAGAACCAGGACACACAGTATGCCACGAGCTATATAACAGAGATGTTGTAATATCCAGAGAGACAAGGATAAAATATAGGATATTATATAGTCAACAACAATAAAGCAATGATTCGTATACTAGACATAGGGAGAGATAAAGAACAACAACTAAAGCTAAACTACTAGTACTAGTACACAAGTACACAAGAGACTAGTGCTAAAGCTGGAGGACCAGGCAGGGATAACAGGGAAGAGACTGCAATGGATCAGGGAATACCTGTCAGGAAGACAACAGCAAGTCATGGTATGTGGTGAGGTGTCAGAGTGGGCGCCTGTAACGAGCGGGGTTCCACAGGGGTCAGTCCTAGAACCGGTGCTGTTTATGGTATTTGTGAATGACATGACATGTCCCTGTTTGCAGATGATGTGAAGTTGATGAGAAGAATTCAATCGGACGAGGACCAGGCAGAACTACAAAGGGATCTGGACAGGCTGCAGGCCTGGTCCAGCAACTGGCTCCTGGAGTTCAACCCCACCAAGTGCAAAGTCATGAAGATTGGGGAAGGGCAAAGAAGACCGCAGACGGAGTACAGTCTAGGGGTCAGAGACTACAAACTTCACTCACGGAAAAGGATCTTGGGCTCCTGGCGGAGCCAGGAGCTGTGAATCGACCCCTGCAACCACAACTAGGTGACTACACACACACACACACACACACGGGGATCAGTACTAGGACCGGTGCTATTTCTTGTATACGTGAATGATATGACGGAAGGGATAGAGACAGTTATCCCTAGTAGCAAATACCGAGAAACTAATAAGAAGAATACTAAGAAATGAGGACCAGGAACGACTACAACAGAATCTGGATAGGCCGCTGGTCTGGTCTGACAAATAGCTCCCGGAGTTTAACACCATCAAGTGCAAAGTTATGAAATTTGGCAAAGGACAAAGAAGACTGCAGACGGAGTACAGGCTCGAGAGGCAAAGGATTCAAACCTCACTCAAGGAGAAGGACTTTAGGTTGAGTATTGTACCGAGCATATAACCTGAGGCACACATTAACAAGAATTAATAGCTGCAGCAAATGCGCGTCAAACTGGCTTTTAAACATCTAAGTATAGAGTCATTAACGACACTGAATACCGTGTACCTCAGGGCCATACTGAAATATGCAGAACCAGTACGGAACCCACACCTGGTCAAACATGTCAAGAAATTGGAGAAAGTGCCGAGGCTAAAACGAGATTAGTCCCGGAGCTGTGTTCTATGCAGCGAGGTTAAAGGAACTCAATCTGATGACACAGAGGAACTAGGGGTGATATGATAACAAAGTACAAAATACTGAGAAGAAATGACAACGTGAATAGGGACAGATAGTTTGAGAAATGGAAAAGAGGACCACGACTCAGAAGAGTCGTGGGGTTGTTGGTGTTTCTCCAGCCTCAGAGTTGTCAGGAAGTGGAACAACCTGGAGAGTGACGTGGTAGAGGCAAGATCCATACATACCTTTAAGAAGAGGTATGATAAGGCTATCGAAACCAGGAGAGAGTGAACCTAGTAGCGACCAGCGAAGAGGCGGGGCTAGGAGCTAAGACTCAACCCCTGCAACTCCATATACGTGACTACATATAGGCGAGCACACACACACACACACACCAGTGAAGAGGCGGGGCCAGGAGCTATGAATCGACCCCTGCAACCACAACTAGGTGAGTACACACACACACACACACACACACACACACACACAGAAGTGTCTATCAACAAGTGAGTTTGACAACTAGTACCTAACTACTACTAACTACACATTTTTCCTTCCCTGCTTAAGCCCCGCGCATAGTTACGCCAATTTTAATTTTTCCATATCTCACATTTAATATAAACGAAAGAGAGAGAGAGAGAGAGAGAGAGAGAGAGAGAGAGAGAGAGAGAGAGAGAGAGAGAGAGAGAGAACTCACCTAATTGTGGTTGCAGGGGTCGAGTCATAGCTCCTGGACCCTCCTCCTTACTGGTCGCTACTTGGTCCACTCTCTCCCTGCTCCATGAGCTTTATCATACCTCTTCTTTAAGCTATGTATGGTTCCTGCCTCCACTATATCACTCTCCAGATTGTTCCACTTCCTGACAACTCTATAACTGAAGAAATACTTCCTAACATCCTTGTGACTCATATGAGTCTTCAACTTCCAATTGTGACCCCTTGTTGCTGTGTCCCATCTCTGGGACATCCTGTCTTTGTCCACCTTGTCAATTCCTCGTAGTATTTTATATGTCGTTATCATGTTTCCCCTATCGATTTCCCTTAACCTCTCCTCGTAGGACATGCCCCTTAACTCCGGGACTAGTCTCGTTGCAAACCTTTGCACTTTCTTTAATTTCCTGACGTATTTGGCCAGGTGTGGGTTCCAAGCTGGAGCTGCATACTTTAATATAGACCTGATGTACACGGTGTACAGAATCCTGAACGACTCCTTACTGAGATGTGGGAATGCTGTTCTTAGGTTTGTTAGGCGCCCGTATGCCGCAGCAGTTATTTGGTTGATGTGCGCCTCAGGAGATGTGTTCGGTGTTATACTCACCCCATGATTCTTTTCCTTGAGTGAGGTTTGTAGTCTTTGGCTCCCTAGACTGTATTCTGTCTGCGGTCTTTTTTGCCCTTTCCCGATCGTGTGTGTGTGTGTTCGCGTGCGTGCGTGCGTGTACTAACCTGTTTGTACTCCCTTGCCAAATTCGTTCCATGCTAACCTTATAAGCCCTATCGTACCTGCTCTTAAAACCATGCATAGAGCCTATCTCAACCACTTCTTCATCGAGATTATTCCACTTCCCAACGACCCTTAGACTGGAGAAATTCTTCCTGACATTACTGAGTCATCTGTATCTTTAACTTCCAGCTGTCTCCTCCACTACTTGCTTCTCGCCTCTCAAACAGCATGTCCCTATCTACCCCAGTAGTTCCTCTGAATATTTTGTGTGTTATCATGTCTTTCCTGGTTCAGCTCTCCTCCTTTGTCATTAGATTAAATTCCGTTATCCTCTCCTCGTAAATCATTCTCCTAGGCTCTTGAACAAGCATACTTCTGTACTTTCTCCAGTGTCTTAATATGCTTTTTGAGGTGTGGGTTCCATACTGGTACTGCATACTCAAAGAAGGGCCCGGAATGACTTTCTGAAATTTCTGAAGACTACTTTAGATTTACCAGACGAACATTGGTTGCAGAGGTTATTCGGCTGATATGACCCTCATTCGATATACAAGGCACTGTGCTCACCCCTAGGGCCTTATCTTTTAGTGAGGTTTACAGCCTCTTAGTCTGTACTCCGTGTCCGGTCTTAATTATATTTTTCTTCTCTTCATAACCTTGTATTTTTGGGGTTGAACTCAAGCAGCCACTTATCCAACACATCTTGCAATTTGTCTCGATCCATTCAAAGACTTTTTTTTACCTCGTATGTTTTTTATTCTCCTCATTAATTTTTCATCATCAAACAGGGATGCCTTCGATTTCATCCCATTTGGAATGTTATTTACAATAAGCAGAAACAGTACCGATCCTTGCGGAGCCCCGCTAGTTACTCTTCCCCATTCTGACGTCTTTGCCTATGATACTCACTGTTTCCTGCCCTTGTTTTATCCACAGAAGAACTTTCCCTCATATCCCTGCCTTCACCTCAAGTTTTTGCCCCTGCCTCTTGTGGGGTACAGTATCAAATGCCTTCCTGCATTCCAAGAAAATGCAATCCACCAATCCCTGTCTTTCCTGCCTCACATTTGTTACTTTGTTACAGAGGTTCAAGAGGTCGGTAATACAAAATTTGCTCTCTTAACTCATGCTGGCTATTGTTTAAGAAAGCACTTCTGTCCAAGTGTTCGACCACTCTCCTCAATTATCTCCTGATAATCTTCTCTATTACCTTGCATGATAATCATGTCAGAAAAACTGGTCTGTAATTCAACAGTTCCTGCCTGTCTCCTTTCTTAAACACAGGGACCCACATTCCTGTCTTTTAGATCTCTGGCAACTCTTCCGTATCCATTGACTTGTTGTTGTTCATAACTAGTGGTTCACACAGTGTTTCTTCCTCCTCTCGCAGATCTATGGTGACACCTCGTCAGATCTCATTGCCTTTGATGTACCCAGCTCCATCAAAAGTTTTTTTTCCCTTCGCTGTTGCGTGTATGGTGTCCAGTACCAGTCGGTGTGCCTTGTCCTATAAGTTTTTAGGTATTGCACCTGTCTCCAACGAGATATCAAATCGTTTGATCAACACTCCTTGTTGTTTATTGTGTGTGTGTGTGTGTTTGCGCACGCGTGTATGTGGGCGTGCATGCATGTACTCGCCTAAGTCACCTAATTCTGGTTGCAGAAGTCGAATCTTAGCTTCTAGTCCTGCCACTGCTGGCCGCTAGTGGGTTCACTCTCTCTCCTAGTTGCGTGAGCCCTGTGTTTGTGTGTCTCAGAGAGAGAGAGAGAGAGAGAGAGAGAGAGAGAGAGAGAGAAAGAGAGAAAGAGAGAGAGGGAGAGAGAGAGAGATTATTATTATTATTATAATTCATGTTAAGCGCTAAACCTATTTGGGTTATTCAGCGCAATATTTTGTGGAGGTTTGATCCTCCGTCTGCTGGGCGCGAGACAGACACGCTCTCTATTTGTACTCACCTATCCTAGAGAGAGAGAGAGAGAGATGTAAAGATCGTCTAAAAGTGAAATCTTCCGAGGCGGACCAGCCAGGTTTCTCCAGCTGTATTAGCACCTCGCTCGTACAAACACTTACGACCTTTAGTCTAATTTCTGATTGTTTTCTGGAGTTCACTTGTAATGGTTCGCTTCACTCTTGTTGTTATGACTGTGTGGGTGGCGGCTGCTGGTATAATTAGAGATTAGGGAGGCTTACCTGGTTACTCTTTAACCCTTGTCGATTGTTTCCTTCAATACTGTAAGAGAAAGCATCAGAGAAAGCATCAGAGAAAGGCGTAATGTTAAGGTGAAGGAGCAGGTTATGAGAGGGGAAAGTGGAAGCGGTTAAAGGAGGACAAAAAAAGGTTATGGGAGAGTTTATTTAAGGGAAGGGGAAGGAGTTACGAGAAAATGGCGAGATTATGTGGTAACTAGAACGTCGGTAAACTTAGCAGTTGGGAGTTTTGCTAGTTCTCCTTGGACCAAGGTACACAAGCTCTAGTACCACAGAATATGTACCAAAACTCGCCAGAAAAATTGGAGTACATGGAGTGAATCTTGACCTCTCCCTAAACCCATCCGAATATAAACTAGTCTTTTACAGCCACACTATTAAGTGGCAGCCACACTATTAAGTGGCAGCCACACTATTAAGTGGCAGCCACACTATTAAGTGGCAGCCACACTATTAAGTCGCAGCCACACTATTAAGTGGCAGCCACACTATTAAGTGGCAAGGCAGCTGCCTAGTGGGCACTTGTCTATCGACAAGTGCCTTTGACAACCGGTAGCTAACACACACATACACACACACACACTCACGCACACGTGGGTGGTGGGTGAGGTGTGGGTGTGGCCAGTAGTAGTAGTGGGGTGGCTGCCCCTGGACCTGTACCACCCACACCTCCCCCACCCAATCTCACTCACACACACACGACTCGACCCCCTAGCAGCCACAACTAGGTGAGTACACACACACACCACAAACTATTAACAACAGGCCAAGTGTTTGTCGACAAGTGCCTTTAACAACTGGTAACTAATTAACTAACACACACACAGGGGCTTCAGGAGAGCGAAGGGAGGACACAATGAAAAATGACAGAAAGAAAAACAAGAGATTGAAAACATCATCAAAGAAATAGGCAATGAGGACATGACCTAGAGAGTAAATTTTTAGAGAATAGGTGGGGGGTACTCAAAGGGAAGAAATCGGCTGGTCAAACTGATTTTCAAGACATAAATGGTGCAGAACAGGATCCTGCAAGAGAAACCACAGCTGATTATAAGAACTTACGTGGTTAAGGATAGCATTCGACTCTTGCCTTGTCCTGATTGAGTATTTATGTTGGGCTATTCTGGTTTCCAGAGGTTTACCTGTTTGACCAATATATAAGAGAAGACACTGGGTGTATGGGACCTTGTTAACCCCCACCAACACTTTTAGAGGGTGTGTTAGAGGGTGTATTTTTAATCAACCTCTGTTTCACTGTCCCAATGTTTTTGAAAGCAAGGTTTATGTTCATAGTTTTTAAATGCCTCACGCAGGCAGACCAGGTTCTCATTGTATGGTAAACTAGTATATTTTTCCTGGCAATCACTTCCTTAGGTTCAGTTCTGTAGAAAGTCTTCCTTGTTGACATTAGTGCCTTCTCGACAAAATCCCTGGGGTATCAGTTTTGTGGCTGTGTTGAATATCTTGCTGATTTCGTCCTCTAAGTACTCTGGACTGCAGATGCACAAGGCTCTCAAGAACATTGTGATGAACACTCCTTTTTACCCTGGATTCGTGATTGGAATAGTAGCGAATGTATGACGACACATTCGTGGACTTCCTGTTGACTGTAAATTTGAATTTTCTATCGACACGATGGCTTAAAACATCTAGGAACGGCAAAGTGTTGTTTATTTCATGTTCTGTTGTGAACTTAATGGAAGGTACTAGACCATTGAGTCTGGGTAGGAACTCATCAATGTTGTGATCTCTAGGACATAGGCAAAGAACATCATCTATGTATCTGAACCACCTGGCTTTATCAGGGATAATGTCTTTAAGAAGCCTAGTTTCGTAGAATTCCATATACAAGTTGCTGAGTAAGTAACAAAAAAGGCACAAAAAAGTGACTGGAACAATACACACACAACCCGCACATAGAAAAGAGGAGCTTACGACGACGTTTCGGTCCGACTTGGACCATTTACAAAGTCACACTAACACAAAGGACAGGTGGAAGGGGTTATATATAGGCAGGCAGACAGGGGAGGGCACAAGAAAGTGGTGGAGGGGTAATAGTGGAAGTAGTAGAAGTGGAGTCAGTCATATTCTAGGAAAGTAGCGGGCCGCCAGCTTCATTGCAGTGCTACTTTCCTAGAATATGACTGACTCCACTACTACTACTTCCACTATTACCCCTCCACCACTTTCTTGTGCCCTCCCCTGTCTGCCTGCCTATATATAACCCCTTCCACCTGTCCTTTGTGTTAGTGTGACTTTGTAAATAGCCCAAGTCGGACCGAAACGTCGTCGTAAGCTCCTCTCTTCTATGTGCGGGTTGTGTGGGCTGAGTAAGTGGCTGAGGGGATGTCCCATTGCCATGCTTTGTTTCTGAGCATAGTATTTCTGGAGTCTTTAAGTAAGGTCAACATCATTTTAATATGTGCATCCGAGATCCTACCGACCATGGGAGTTAGAAGTTTGACCAGCCATTTATATATGTTATATGCTGTTGAGCCTACTGAACTTATGATAGAATAGACTGGGTACCCTGGTTTATGAGTATTGATTACCCCATGAAGACAGGGAAGGGGTGCAAACCTAGCCGACAGATGTTTAAGTCATCATTCCCCTTCAGTAACGTTTTAAGGTGTTAATTGAAACGGATAGAGACCTGGTCAGTGGGGTTCTCAATGAACGGTTCATACGTTTCATTATAACTCAATAAATGGTTTACTTTACCTAAATATTCGGTTTTATCCAAAATAACAACTACCTTGGATTTATCTCTTCTCGAGAGGTGGGGGGAGGGGGCCACGGACCGTTGCCTCACACGGCAATGGTTCGTGTGAGACAACTTCCCCTCACTCCTTCAGATGTTGCCTTGCATCTTTGCACAGCTCCTGATGACGCACTGAGAAGTGTGAAAGTACTTAAGCTAAAGATGTCCACCCCCGTGACTTGTCTCGCATTGTTTTATATATATATATATATATATATATATATATATATATATATATATATATATATATATATATATATATATATATATATATATATATATATATATATATATATATATATAGTAACCAGCTGTTATACTCAGCTCTTCGTTGTTTCTGCTTGTTGGTAAAAGTTTCCTGCCTTCCAGTCATTGTGAAAGTCGGTGGTGGATATGTTCCTTCTTTCTTCTCTGCCAACCTTCTTTACTCTCTCTCTTTCGTTTTTATTTCTATGTTTGTTCTGCTTTCCTTCCTTCTCTCTCTCTCTCTCTCTCTCTCTCTCTCTCTCTCTCTCTCTCTCTCTCTCTCTCTCTCTCTCTCTCTCTCTCTCTCTCTCTCTCAGATTAAGAAAACCATCCATTCAATTTATCAAGAAACTGAGAATATTACTAGAGTAAACAATTTTCAGAAGGTAAGACAAAAATCAACACAATTTTGGAGAAGTTGAAGCTGACGTGGAGGTAAAACTGTGCGAGAAAATAAGAAAAATGAGCGGAAATAAAAAAAGAACAGAGAGTAGTAGACAGAGGCAATAAAGAAAACTGTGAGGTAAAGTGAAAGTGAGTCAAGGATGATTGGCCGAAAAAAAAAGCAGAGGAAAAACAAAACCCAGGCGAGAAGCGTGCTTTTACTCTGTACTCACCTATTTGTGGTTGCAGGGGTCGAGTCATAGCTCCTGGCCCCTGTCTTGATAAAGCTCTAAACAGAAGGTAGCGTCACCGTGAAAGCTGACACTACCTGTGCCCCTAATGCCATGGCATGCCAGTGGCTCTCCTTGCATTACAGTTTTATAATTGTATTATATTTGTAACTACCAATAACATTGTACACTTGTAACATGCATTGAAATAAAAATTATTATTATTATTATTATTATTATTATCGTCAACAGAACGCCTTTGTAGCCATAAAGGAGAGGAAGGGAATAATAACGGATACCATACGTAGTGCCCGCTAAATTATAATAATAAAATTATCTTTATTTCTACAAGTACAAGATACAACTTAAACAGACCATAGCTAACATCAATGACATACTATGTAGAAAGCCCCTGGTTATGTAGAGCATTTCGGGGAACTTAGGTTAATCTTGTCCCCAGGATGCGACCCACACCAGTCGACACCTACTGTCCCTGTTCACCTAGCAGCAAGTAGGTACCTGCTGCTAGGTGAACATGGACAGTAGGTGTCAAGGAAACAACATTTACACCCGTACCGGAGATCGAACCACGGACCTCAGTGTGTGTGAACTGAGTGCGCTACCAGCCGAGCTACGGCACCTGGACCGAATTCTCAACCTCAAATCGAAGCAGTGTGGCAATGACGTGCTAAGTTCACTGAATCATGTGGAGAAGGAATATAAAAAAAAATGTTTACAGTCTGCTCTGGATAGTTGTCAGCGTACCCAGTCCAACCAGTCTTACTGGTATTGTAGCTGGCACACTGTGTGTCGTCAGCGTACCCAGTCAACCAGTCTTACTGGTAATGTAGCTGGCACACTGTGTGTCGTCAGCGTACCCAGTCCAACCAGTCTTACTGGTAATGTAGCTGGCACACTGTGTGTCGTCAGCGTACCCAGTCCAACCAGTCTTACTGGTAATGTAGCTGGCACACTGTGTGTCGTCAGCGTACCCAGTCCAACCAGTCTTACTGGTAATGTAGCTGGCACACTGTGTGTCGTCAGCGTACCTAGTCAACCAGTCTTACTGGTAATGTAGCTGGCACACTGTGTGTCGTCAGCGTACCTAGTCCAACCAGTCTTACTGGTAATGTAGCTGGCACACTGTGTGTCGTCAGCGTACCCAGTCCAACCAGTCTTACTGGTAATGTAGCTGGCACACTGTGTGTCGTCAGCGTACCCAGTCCAACCAGTCTTACTGGTAATGTAGCTGGCACACTGTGTCGTCCAGGGAGAGGCTAAGGGCTACTGTGTTAAGTATGGTCTAGAGAATATTGTCGTGCTCGACTTGGTTTTGGTAAGGTATAGAGAACATCATGTTTTAGTTACCGCTTGCCAAAGACACTTGTCGATAGATACTCTTCATGCTAATGGGGGTGTGTGTGTGTGTGTTTAAACTCATCTACTTGTACTCGTCTAATTGTGGTTGCAGGGGTTGATTCATAGCTCCTGGCCCCGCCTCTTCACTAGTCGCCACTAGGTTCACTCTCTTCCTGCTCCATGAGCTTTATCATACCTCTTCTTAAAGCTATGTATGGTACCTGCCTATGACTGAAGAAATAATTCCTAACATCCCTGTGGCTCATCTGACTCTTTAATTTCCAATTGTGGCCCCTTGTTACTGTGTCCCATCTCTCGAACATCGTGTCTCTGTCCACCTTGTCGATTCCTCTCAGTATTTTATATTTCGTTATCATTTCCTTCCCTGTCCCTCCTGTCCTCCAGTGTTGTTAGGTCGAGTTCCCTTAACCTCTCCTCGTAGGACATGCCCCTTAGCTCCGGGACTAGTCCCGTTGCAAACCTTTGCATTTTCTCTAGTTTCTTGACGTGCTTGGCCAAGTGTGGGTTCCAAACTGGAGCTGCATACTCCAATATGGGTCTGACGTACACGGTGTTACCTGATTGCTATTCTTAGGTTCGCTAGTCGCCCATATGCTGCAGCAGTTATTTGGCTGATGTGCGCCTCAGATGTGCCCGGTGTTATACTCACCCCAAGATCCTTTTCTTTGAGTGAGGTTTGTAGTCTTTTATTCCCTGCAGTCTTCTTTGCCCTTACCCGATCTTCATGACTTTGCACTTGGTGGGGTTGAACTCCAGGAGCCAGTTGCTGGACTAGGCCTGCAGCCTGTCCAGATCCCTCTGTAGTCCTGCCTTGTCCTCCTCTGACTGAATTCTCCTTATTAACTTCACAACGTCTGCAAACAGGGACATTTCTGAGTCTATTCCCTCGTTCATGTCATTCATATATACCAGAAACAGCACCGGTCCTAGAAATGACCCCTGTGGAACCCCGCTCGTCACAGGCGCCCACTCTGACACCTCGTCACGTACCATGACTCCAGCTTTTGCACTAATCTCTTTTAAGCCTTCTTACAGTCCAAGAAAATGCAATCTACCCACCTCTCTCTCTCTTTCTCTCTTGTCTTACTGCTGTCACCTTGTCATAGAACTCTAGTAAGTTCGTGACACAGGATTTCCCGTCTCTGAATCCGTGCTGATTTTGGTTTATAAGCTTATTCCTTTCTAGGTGGTCCACCACTCTTCTGATAATCTTCTCAATGACTTTGTATACATGTCAATGACACTGGTCTGTAATATAATGATGTGTGTCTGTCTTCTTTTTAAAAATTGGGACTACATTTGCTGTCTTGCATTCCTCGGGTAGTCTCCCTGTTTCGATAGATGTGTTGATTGTTGTTAGTTGTACACAGAGTGCCTCTGAGCTCTCTCTCAGGACCCACAGAGAGATGTTATCCGTCTCCATTGCCTTTGACATATCTAGTTTGCTTAGCAGCCTCTTTACCTCCTCCTCGGTTGTATGTATCGTATCCAGCACTTGTTGGTGTACCCCACCTCTCCATCGTTCCGGAGTCCTTTCTGTCTCCACTGTGAATACTTCTTTGAATCTCATATTAAGCTCCTCACATACTTCAAGGTCGGTTCTTGTAAACTCCCATCCTTCCTTCCACAGCCTAATTACTTGGTCTTTGATGGCTGTTTTCTTCCTGATGTGACTATACAACAGCTTTGGGTTAGACTTAGCTTTCGCTGCTCTGTCATTTTCGTATTGTCGCTAGGCCTCTCTCCTTAACTGTGCATATTCATTTCTTGCACTTCGACTAATCTCTCCTTGTTCTCCTGAGTCCTCTGCTTTCTATACTTCTTCCATTTTCTAGCGCACTTGGTTTTAGCCTATCTACACCTTTGGGTGAATCAAGGGCTCGTCCTGGCTTTCTCATTATGTCTGTTGTCCTTGGGTACAAACCTCTCCTCCGCTTTCTTGCATATTGTTGTCACATATTCCATCAACTCATTTACTGTTTTCCCTGCCAGTTCTGTCCCAATGGACCTCGCACAGGAAATTCCTCATGCCTGCATAGTCCCCCTCTCTTGTAGTTTGGCTTCATTCTTCTTGTCTTTCCTTCTTCCCTCTCCAATTGTAACTCTACAATGTATTCGAAACTTAGAACCACGTGATCACTAGCTCCGAAGGGCCTCAGTATCTTCACTGCTCAAGGTGAATACTATGTCCAGTCTTGCTGGTTCATCCCCTCCTCTCTCTATGGTAGTGTCCGTAACATGTTGTGTGTGTGTGTGTGTGTGTGTATGTATGTGTGTGTGTGTGTGTGTGTGTGTGTGTACGTACGTACGTAAACACAACACATACACACACTGACACCTCTTCAGCTGAAGAGGACCCCAGAAGGAAGTCGAAGTATACAGATCAATCAATCTTCTGAGTTCCCGCCTTCGTGTGTTATTACTGACCAGTTATAAGTGCTCATAATGCTTCACTTCAACAAATTATAAAATGATCAAATATGTCAGTTGTCTTCAACTAATTGTCAGTCTACAAACAACATTCATTATGTAAACTTTTCATTTTTCAGATTGTCTTATTCACTGCACTGTTGTTAGCTGTGTTGTTCCCATCCTACTATCCTTGTTAGCTGTGTTCCCATCCTACTATCCTTGTTAACTGTGGTGTTCCCATCCTACTATCCTTGTTAGCTGTGGTGTTCCCATCCTACTATCCTTGTTAGCTGTGGTGTTCCCATCCTACTATCCTTGTTAGCTGTGGTGTTCCCATCCTACTATCCTTGTTAGCTGTGGTGTTCCCATCCTACTATCCTTGTTAACTGTGGTTTTCTCATTCTACTATCGTTGTTCTTGTTCTCATCCTACTATCCTTGTTTTTATTCCCATCCTACTATCCTTGCTGTTCCTGACGTTCCACTCCTAGTATCCTCGTTGTTTCTGGTGTTCCCATCCTTCTATCCTCGTTGTTTCTATCCCCATCCTATTATCCTTGTTTCTGGAGTTCCATTCCTACTATCCTTGTTGTTTCTGGCGTTCCATTCCTACTATCCTTGTTGTTTCTGGCATTCCATTCCTACTATCCTTGTTTCTGGCGTTCCATTCCTACTATCCTTGTTGTTTCTGGCATTCCATTCCTACTATCCTTGTTGTTTTTGGAGTTCCATTCCTACTATCCTTGTTTTTTCTGGCATTCCATTCCTACTATCCTTGTTGTTTTTGGAGTTCCATTCCTACTATCCTTGTTGTTTCTGGCATTCCATTCCTACTATCCTTGTTGTTTTTGGAGTTTCATTCCTACTATGCTTGTTTTTTCTGGCATTCCATTCCTACTATCCTTGTTGTTTTTGGAGTTCCATTCCTACTATCCTTGTTGTTTCTGGCATTCCATTCCTACTATCCTTGTTGTTTTTGGAGTTCCATTCCTACTATCCTTGTTGTTTCTGGCGTTCCATTCCTACTATCCTTGTTGTTTTTGGAGTTCCATTCCTACTGTCCTTGTTGTTTCTGGCATTCCATTCCTACTATCCTTGTTGTTTTTGGAGTTTCATTCCTACTATGCTTGTTGTTTCTGGCGTTCCATTCCTACTATCCTTGTTTTTGGAGTTCCATTCCTACTGTCCTTGTTGTTTCTGGCGTTCCATTCCAACCATTCTTTTATTTTTGTTGCATATCAAGACCGTTGAGATGCTAAAATCTTCAGAAGTCAACAAACCTTTGGAGGTGTAATTGGAATTTAGCAAACAGTTCGGGTTAAGCACTTTTAAGTGGCTGCAGCACACTTCTAAATTCTTGAAAACCTTATAGACGGATTTACGGTCTGGAGATGGGAAATAAACAGTCTGAACGTTGATAAGTGAACGGGATTTGTGCGCTTCAGTGGGTTATTTGGACTGTGAAGTCTGTACACTTGCAGAGGTTGAGTGATGGTGAATGTGTTTCTTCTGGACTTTCTGCCTTAATGGGAAACAGCCTATGTGTTAAATATATAAACATCTAATATTATGTTTTAAACAGTACAGTTACACAGGCAAACAGGAAAGTAATTCATGAACGTACACAAATGCTTCATTATGAAAGAATCTCTCTGTAATTAAATCCTCTACATACGTGATGAGTTACTTTGCATAGTTGATTAATTAGGAAAGTTGTTGAATACTGAGCTCCGCTGCAACATACGTTATAATGAACTTTTTAGTCTTTAACACTTAATTGATTACACTTTAATCCCAGTGAAGTTTGCCGCTGTCAGTGTCCACCCATTCTTGGTGTCCACCCATTCTTGGTGTCCACCCATTCTTGGTGTCCACCCATTCGTGGTGTACACCCATTCTTGGTGTCCACCCATTCTTGGTGTCCACCCATTCTTGGTGTCCACCCATTCTTGGTGTCCACCCATTCTTGGTGTCCACCCATTCTTGGTGTCCACCCATTCTTGGTCTCCACCCATTCTTGGTGTCCACCCATTCTTGGTATCCACCCATTCTTGGTGTCCACCCATTCTTGGTGTCCACCCATTCTTGGTGTCCACCCATTCTTGGTGTCCACCCATTCTTGGTATCCACCCATTCTTGGTGTCCACCCATTCTTGGTGTCCACCCATTCTTGGTGTCCACCCATTCTTGGTGTCCACCCATTCTTGGTCTCCACCCATTCTTGGTCTCCACCCATTCTTGGTGTCCACCCATTCTTGGTGTCCACCCATTCTTGGTGTCCACCCATTCGGTTCTGAGAATGTTAATGATCTTTCAGGTCTACCTGAAGACCGGCATTCCTGGCGGCCGCTTGAGCAGCCATATTTCTGCTACTTGTTTCCCTCAAGCTTATAAAGCCTTTTATATTTGTTCCAGGACTATTTCTCACCAAAGATAATGGAAGGCCTAGGAATCTTTAAACCCTGATACTATGACTCGGTCTTCTCTAAATGGAATTAAAGAACATCTATTAATCAGTATTCAAAGTCGTTCTGCTGTAAGAAATGAAGACAAATATTAGCCTAGTATAGAACAAGCTTTATTGTGGCCTTACATCGTTCTACAATGAATATTTTCTCTGCACTTATCTTTTCTTCACCTACTATCGTTTGGTTTATTCTATGTCTGCCGTATTTCTTGACCCAGTAAGTTAGTACTTCAGTGTGCATTGACCTTTGAAATATTTTCCCTGAATAAACTGAAGTATCTTTCTTCTCTGTCTTCCTTTGAGTACAAGGATGCTTTAAGGTGCTCCCAGTCGCTTACACTGCTTACTTTTGCTGCGTAACTTCACGCTGATACCAGCACCTTGTAGTCTAATCCTCGTATGTGTGACCCCTCACTCTTTAGAGTACTGCTCTAACACTTAGGGAAGCTCCTCCTCTACCTTGCTCTAGAGTACTGCTCACATCTAGGAAAGCTCTCCCTCTAGCCTTATATAAAGCACTGCCCTCACATCTGGGGAACTTTTATCTATGCTCTTATCTAAAGTATTGCTGCTACATCTGAGGAATATATTTCCACCCACCACCCATCCTCTACACCTGTCTACAGTACTGTTATTTGAAGCTACTGTAGCTGATGAACCCTTGACGGAATACCTGAAAAAATCATCATTGTCCTACTGTGTGATGAAATATGACTGCTTACCATAGCCAGCTTTACTACCCACTATATGATTATCATGTAGAATAGGGAAGCAGAACACTACTGATGTATCTAAGTTAGCTAAATGATAAAAAAAATAGTGCTTTCACATCTGGAAAAGCTCCTCTCTTCCTTAAGCTATAGTATTGCTCCAGTAACTGGGGAGCTTCTCCTTTACCTTACATATGGAGAAACCTCATATTTAATCTTCATTTATTAACCATCTGCCTCAAAGTTTTATTCCTTTCTCTCTTTTAGCAATTCTTTTCCACGTTTCTCTCTGGAATCTGTAAGTTGCAAACCTGTAAGTTGCAAGATGGAACTCAGGCTCGATTCTCTGTCCTCTCATGCTAGCATTACAGTTCCTCCTTGCATCTGTTGCATCTTTGTTAATAATCCTGTGATAGAACGATATGCTATTGATCTCCTGATCTCCAAGAGGCGTAAGAGGTGTCTTACGCCTCTTGGTCAGTCCAAGGGCTGGAAGATGACTGGGGCAACACAAACGGAGGCAGATGGTAGGCAGTCATAGTTGCTGAGGAAAAATGAAGGGACTGAAAGTAAGAGGGTTGAGTGCAGTCATTTTTTTAAAGATAGATATAAGAGTTTAAGTGGAGGTTTCATGTGGAGAGGCGAGGGATCTGGTAGTTTAGGTGATGAAGAAGAGCTGAGAAATGAAAGGAATGGTCAACATAAGGTTGTAAGTGTCTGAGTATGAGTGGAAGAGGAGTGTTATTTATAGTTACACATTGTGAACAAAAATTAACCTCCATGTCATGCGCCTTTAAAATGGACGAATATCGTATGAAGTAATGAAATCTGTCCTTTTAATCTGGGAAATCTCATGAAGCAATAAGAACATTGTCAAACCTTCCACAGTAAGTTCAGTAGCTACAGGAAAGTGTTTAGAGGCAGGGTAAAGTGATATGTGCTAGCAAGAGTTGCAGTCTCCCACATCTATGTTGTGGGATCCTCATGCAAGGCGACGAATATTACTAGTCTTCCCTTGGATGAGCATATTTAGTTAGGATGGCGTAATAAATTTAGTGAGGAAAGGTTTCATGCTATACACTAACCTGTCAACATTTCTCTATTCCACAGTTTGCATTGAGAAATTAACAGTTCTTGTATCTCTTTTTTTGTTGGGGTATGTTAAGAAAATATGGAGTTACCACCAGGCAGTGACAGGTTGCCACCAGGCAGTGACAGGTCTACACCAGGCAGTGATAGGTCTACACCAGGCAGTGACAGGTCTACACAAGGCAGTGAGAGGTCTACACCAGGCAGTGACAGGTTGCCACCAGGCAGTGACAGGTCTACATCAGGCAGTGATAGGTCTAAACCAGGCAGTGACAGGTTACTACCAGGCAGTGACAAGTTACTACCAGGCAGTGACAGGTCTACACCAGGCAGTGACAGGTTACTACCAGGCAGTGACAGGTTACTACCAGGCAGTGACAGGTCTACACCAGGCAGTGACAGGTCTACACCAGGCAGTGCCTTTGTTGCCTTCTGCTTCTCCGCCTTTATCCCACTTTCCTACTTGACTCTTTCTCTGTCGGTCTATTTTCCCGTATGTCTATTTTCCTGTCTGTCTGCCAGCGTATCTGTCCATGTTCTTGGGACTTTCAATTAATTTAAAATTAAAACATTTTCACCTGATACTAATTTTCCCTGTGTATTTAATTCCCTTGATGTCAAAATGTTTAGAGTGAAATTTAACCTATTCATCATATCTAATTAAGAAACTTCATTTTGCTTTATGGGAATATTTCTGAATTTAATTTTTAATTACGAATGTACATTTAATCAAGACATGCAAATGCGCGTTAAAAGTTAACCTCTTGAATAAGGAATTGCTGGAAGAAGCCATTGCGAGTATTTAATATAAATTTCATATTAATTTCAATTTCTATACATCAGTTATTTATACTGTTTGTTTCCCTTTACAGCCAGACTTGCAGTCTCTCGTTTTTGCTAAAAGGTCTATTGGTCTTTAATTTTATATTACAAATGTATTTATTTATTAGTTACATATCACAGTCAAGTGTATATACAATGGGAATATAAATGGCTTATAAAGAAGATGTTATTTGCAGTCCACAGTATAGTGAATATTGCAGAGTTATGTTAAGGTCCTGCATAACAAAGTTGTGAATATATTTCATAGTCAAAAGTTACCTACAAGTGTCTCGGAGTCAATCCTCTCGAGACACAGTGGTTTGGATACATGTTATTCACTGTATCTTCTCAACACATCTCGTTAAGGACATGATTTATTTGATCCTAGATGATGTATTTGTTGCTGAAGTTGAATTTGGTGACAACTCCCTAATGTCTGTTTGTGTTCTGCTGCTGAAGGCCAATGTGCCTGAAGGTCTGAACTTCAATAAAGTTGTGATGATTTGAAGTAATCGTCTTAGACACAGTTAAGTTCTGTACCAGATTATAAAGTTAAGAGCTTTTTCTAGTCTTGCCAGATGTGCTATTTGCCGGTTTAAGGCGAATTTATTACATAGTTTCAATAGTTAATTTTGTGGAAGCCTTTTCATCTGAACTGCCTCCTGGGATTATCTCTGCTAGTATAGTATTGGCTGCATGTTTTCCATTTTAAATCTCTTAAAATTAAATCATCAAGCAGCACGATGTTTGGGGCTTTGCTTGCAAGGTTTTCCAGACAGTAATCCATTTTTAGAAAACTCGTCTTAAAATAGTTGGGAAGTTGTATCAGGTGGCCTCTACATAAGTAAAATAATCAGGTTCTGGTTTTAAATTTTTCCTGACAAAACTCTGTCTCAGACCGGGCCGCGGGGGCGTTAACCCCCGAAACTCTCTCCAGGTATACCCCAGGTATATCATTTGAGGTGTTAGGTAATTCTGAGTAAATAAGCGACTCTTTGACATGCAGGCCAACCTCCCTCTCCTTATTGCCTGTTGTTTCTACAGCATCTACGTAAGTTGTACCCAGGTGTCCATATTTCGTTATCAAAGTGCTCTTTTATGTTGGTATCTGTGAAGGCTACGAACACTGCATTTAACTCTATAAGGAATCTACTAGTAAATAGTATTTTATTCTTCTCTCTCCTATATATTACTACCAATGTAAACTAATCACGATAGTTAAACTATTTATATTCAGGATCACTCGGTCACAGACCGGGCCGCGGGGGCGTTGACCCCTGGAATTCTCTCCAGGTAAACTCCAGGAAGACAACAGTATAGTTTAAAATGTTTCCTACCTGTTTTGCCTCTACACAATGAACTATTTTTTTTTTAGCCTAAAAATATCGATATTCACTGAGATTGGTTTACAGAAATACACATTACGAGTACACTGGCGCAACTACGCTGCTTCCAATGTATCAGTTGATTAAATGAAGGCCGATACGCACACGTGACTCTGACACACTGCAACACTGTGTTGTGGTGGTGTGTTGTGATGTGTTATGTGATGTGTTGTGATGTTTTAAGGTGAGAATTGATGAGTTGTGTCATGTGCTGGGTTGTGGTGTATTGTGTTGAGCTGTTGGGTATGTGGTGTTTCGGTAAGCTGTGTTGTAACGGCTTGTGTGTTGTAATGATATTGTGTTGTGTTGTACTATGGTGTTGTGTTGAATTTTGTTTTGTTGATGTTGCGCTGTGGTATGATTTGTTGTGGTTATATGTTTCATTGTATTGTGCTCAGGTGGTGTGTTGCGCTGTGGAGGTAATGTATTGCTTTGAATTGGTTAAGTGAGTTGTGGTGGTGTGTTGAGTTGTCGAGGTGAAGTTTTAACAATCATCTTGTGACTATATTAGTATTCCGAGGCAGATCTGTTAAACTTTGTGATCAACAAGATAAAACACTTCTGTCCCTTGAACCCCCGCCACCATCATCCCCGTCGCCACCATCATCCCCGTCGCCACAGTCACCCTCGTCGCCACCGTCACCCTCGCCGCCACCGTCACCGCCACTGCTGCTACGGCCACTACCTCCACCGCCGCCACCATCACTGTCACCGCCACTATGTCCACCGCCGCCACCATCACCGCCACTACTGTCGCCGCCACCACCTCCGCCACTACTGTCGCCGCCACCACCACCACTGCTGTCACCACTACTGTCACCACCAACACTACTTGTTTTAAACTTGACTTTTCTGGATGCAAGGGTATATTGCTAGGGTAGCACAGGTCGAAATAAAATGGCTATAGACTAGAACCGTTTTATTGGGAGAGTATGGGTTACACAGGCGGAGAGATAACGAATGCAGTCAGAGCCAGTCCTAGGGAAGGAGGTATTGATGGAAGGTATGGTAGGCGCAGAGTGAGGACGGGGTAAGGCAGCATGGGCCTACCTCTATGCCTGACATCTGGCGGGAACTTTAGAAACTAGGTCTAGTGCCCTAGTGGGAAGTAGGTGAATTAAGTATGTAGACTTACTGTCTATATTTTGCTCGGCCACGCACCTTGAGTCATCCCGACACAACACAGTCAGGCACGACAAAAACTCAAATTCACCCATGGAACTGGCTTTGGTTTACCCCTATATACACATGAATAATTCAAACAGGCCTCAAAAACTTCTACATGTCATTTGGAAGAGAAAATGGTGTGCAATTCTGCACAGTAGTGGATGGAGCCATGGGACGTCAGGACAGCACTGGACCAAAAATCGTCTTATAAACAGGTTGTTCAAAGGGCTGCACCAGACATCAGGCTTGTCTGCACATCAGAAGTCATTGAACCATCCACACATCTGTAAACAATGAGTGGCAGTAGCATTTCCTAGGGTGTAACATGTGACAAAAGGGGCGGCACTGCCCTGGCCATACACACCATATAAGACATGCTGCCTGGAACAAACTTGCATTACTTACAAGGAAAATATTATGAACAATACTATAGGTCCCCTTACAAAAAAATACTTTTACGTATATACGCAGATGACACCGAATTTGCATGACAGTGTCTTGCATTGAAGACACTGCAAGACTCCAGTCGGACATCAACCAAATCTTTAAATGGGCTGCAGAAAACATGAATTTCAATGATGAAAAATTTCAATTACTCCGAAATGGAAAACGTGAGGAAATTAAAACTACATCGGAGTAAAAAACAAATTTCAACCACAAATTAGAGCGAAAAACTAATGTAAAAGACCTGGGAGTGATCATGTCAGAAGATCTTACCTTTGAAGATCGTAACATTGTATCAATCACATCTGCTAGAAAAATGACAGGATGGATAATAAGAACCTTCAAAACCTGGGATGCCAAGCCCATGATGACACTCTTCAGGTCGCTTGTTCTATCTAGGCTGGAATATTGCTGCACACTAACTGCACCTTTCAAGGCAGGTGAAATTGCCGACTTAGAAAATGTAGAGAGAACCTTTACAGCACACACAACTGCGATAAATCACCTCAATTACTGGGAACGCTTGAAGTTCCTCAACCTGTACTCCCTAGAACGCAGGCGGGAGAGATACATTATTATATACACTTGGAAAATCCTAGAGGGATTAGTACCAAACTTGCACACGAAAATCTCTCCCTATGAAAGCAAAAGTCTCGGCAAACGATGTAACATCCCCCAATGAAAAACAGGGGTGCCACTAGCACGATAAGAGACAACACAATAAGTGTGAGGGGCCCAAGACTGTTCAGCTGCCTCCCAGCATACATAAGGGGGATTACCAATAGACCCCTGGCTGTCTTCACGCAGGCACTGGATAGGCACCTAAAGTTGGTACCTGACCAGCCAGGCTGTGGTTTGTACATTGGACTGCGTGCGGCTAGCAGTAACAGCCTGGTTGATCAGGCCCTGATCCACCATGATGCCTTGTCACAGACCGGGCCGTGGCGGCGTTGACCCCCTGGAACTCTCTCCAGGTAAACTCCAGTATGATAGCCAGCTATACACAAGTATGACAGCCAGCTATACACAAGTATGATAGCCAGCTATACACAAGTATGATAGCCAGCTATACACAAGTATGATAGCCAGCTATACACAAGTATGATAGCCAGCTATACATAAGTATGATAGCCAGCTATGCACAAATGACATGAGATGCTATTTAACGAACTATATTTGGTAAGTGGTCCCGGTGTTAAGAAACACTCACAACAACTTTCACCTGCCCTGTTAACTAGATTTTTGCCACACCTATCCTGACACAAAAACATGCGCAAACACAAGCACACGTACATGCACACATGCACAGCTCTTGCTTCACGCACGGAGGGCCCGGGTTCTATTCCCGACGGGGCGGAAACATTTCGAAGTGTTTCCTTACACACACACATACATACAACAGGCCTAGTGTCAAATCGACATGTGCCTAGGACAAAATGGTAACTAACTAACAGGCATAGAGTTGTCAGGAAGTGGAATAGTCTAGCAAGTGATGTAGTGGAGGCAGGAACCATACATAGCTTTAAGACGAGGTATGATAAAGCTCATGGAGTAGGGAGAGAGAGGACCTAGTATCGGTCAGTGAAGAGGCAAGGCCAGAAGCTAAGTCTTGACCCCTGCAACCACAATTAGGTGAGTACAATTAGGTGAGTACAGGCACAGGCACACATAACAGGAAAGGCATTGCAATGGATCAGAGAATATCTGACAGGGAGGCAATAACGAGTCATGGTACGTGACGAGGTGTCAGAGTGGGCACCTGTGACGAGTAGGGTTCCACAAGGTCAGTCCTAGGACCTGTCCTGTTTTTGGTATATGTGAATGACATAACGGAAGGGATAGACTCAGAAGTGTCCCTGTTTGCAGATGATGTGAAGTTAATGAGAAGAATTAAATCAGTCGAGGATCAAGCAGGACTAAAAAGAGACCTGGACAGGCTACAAGCCTGGTCCAGTAACTGGCTCTTTGAATTTAACCCTGCCAAATGCAAAGTCATGAAGATCGGGGAAGGGCAAAGAAAACCGCAGACAGAGTATAGTCTTGGTGGCCAAAGACTGCAAGCCTCACTCAAGGAAAAAGATCTTGGGGTGAGTATAATACCGAGCACATCTGAGGCACACATCAATCAGATAACTGCTGCAGCATACGGGCGTCTGGCAAACCTAAGAATAGAGTTCCAATACCTAACTAAGGAATTGTTCAAGACTCTGTACACCATATACGTCAGGCCCATACTGGAGTATGCAGCACCAGTTTGGAACCCACACCTGATCAAGCACGTCGAGAAATTAGAGAAAGTGCAAAAGTTTGCAATAAGACTAGTCCCAGAGCTGAGGGGATTGTCTTACGAAGAAAGGTTAAGGGAAATCGGCCTGACGACACTAGAGGACAGGAGGGTTAGGGGAGACATGATAACGACATATAAAATACTGCGAGGAATAGATAAGGTGGACAGAGACAGGATGTTCCCGAGATGGGACACAGAAACAAGGGGTCACAATTGGAAGTTGAAGACTCCTATGAGTCAAAGGGATGTTAGGAAGTATTTCTTCAGCCATAGAGTTGTCAGGAAGTGAAATAGTCTAGCAAGTGATGTAGTGGAGGCAGGAACCATACATAGCTTTAAGACGAAGTTTGATAAAGCTCATGGAGCTGGGAGAGAGAGGACCTAGTAGCAATCAGTGAAGAGGTGGGACCAGGAGCTGTGAATCGACCCCTGAAACCACAAATAGGTTAGTACACACACACACACACATACACACACACACACACACACACACACACACACACACACAAGGGATGTACCAAGTGCTAGAGGGCATACACACAACTGAGGAGGAAGTGAAGCAGTTACTCAGTGACCTCGATACCTCAAAGGCGATGGGTCCGGACAATATCTCCCCGTGGGTTCTTCGGGAAGGAGCTGAGGTACTGAGTGTGCCACTTACCACAATATTCAACACATCCCTTGAAACTGGGCAGCTACCTGAGGTATGGAAGAAGGCCAACGTAGTCCCCATTTTTAAAAAAGGAGACAGAAAAGAGGCACTAAACTATAGACCGGTGTCACTTACATGTATAGTGTGCAAAGTCCTGGAGAAAATCATCAGGAAAAGAATGGTGGAACACCTTGAGCGGAACAGGATAATAAACACCAGACAGCATGGATTCCGGGAAGGCAAATCCTGTGTAACAAACCTCCTAGAGTTCTATGATAAAGTAACAGAGGTAAGGCAGGAGAGAGAAGGGTGGGTTGATTGCATTTTCCTGGACTGCAGGAAGGCCTTCGACACAGTTCCTCACATGAGATTAGTAAAGAAGTTGGAAGAACAAGCAGGTATAACAGGAAGGGCACTGGGAATGGATCAGGGAATACCTCAAAGGGAGGCAACAACGGGTCATGGTGCGTGGTGAGGTATCACAGTGGGCGCCTGTGACGAGCGGTGTACCGCAGGGGTCAGTCCTAGGACCAGTGTTATTCCTGGTATATGTAAATGACATGACGGACGGGATAGACTCAGAAGTGTCTCTATTCGCGGATGATGTGAAAATAATGAGGAGAATCACATCGGAAGAGGACCAGGCAGGGCTGCAAACAGACCTGGACAAGCTCGACATCTGGTCTAGCAGTTGGCTTCTCGAATTCAATCCTCCAAATGCAAAGTCATGAGGATCGGAGAAGGGCGAAGAAGACCGCTGACAGAGTACAAGCTAGGCGGACAAAGGCTACAAACCTCGGCAAAGGAGAAAGACCTTGGAGTGAGTATAACGCCTAGCACGTCTCCGGAGGCACACATCAACCAGATAACTGCGGCAGCATATGGGCGTCTGGCAAACCTTAGATTAGCGTTCCGTTACCTTAACAAGGAATCGTTCAAGACACTGTATACCGTGTACGTCAGGCCCATACTAGAATATGCAGCACCAGTCTGGAACCCACACCTGGTCAAGCACGTAAGGAAACTAGAGAAAGTGCAAAGGTTTGCGACAAGGTTAGTTCCACAACTCAGGGGTCTGTCTTATGAAGAAAGGTTGAGGGAAATAGGACTAACAACACTGGAGGAAAGAAGGGTCAGAGGAGACATGATAACGACATACAAAATACTGGGGAATTGACAAGGTAGATAGTGACAGGTTGTTTCAGAGAGGGAACACAGAAACAAGGGGACACAACTGGAAGCTGAAGACTCAGATGAGTCAAAGGGATGTCAGGAAACATTTCTTCAGCCACAGAGTAGTCAGGAAGTGGAATGGACTAGAGAAAGATATAGTGGAGGCAGGAACCATACATAGTTTTAAGACAAGGTATGATAAAGCTCATGGAGCAGGGAGAGCAGAGACCCAGTAGCAGACAGCGAAGAGGCGGGGCCAGGAGCTGAGTCTCGACCCCTGCAACCACAATTAGGTGAGTACAATTAGGTGAGTACACACACACACACACACACACACACACACACACACACACTACACGCCCCGATGGCCTGGTGGCTAGCGCTCTTGCTTCACGCACGGAGGGCCCGGGTTCAATTCCCGGCGGGGCCGAAACATTTCGAAGTGTTTCCTTACACACACACACACACACACACACACACACACACACACACACACATATACAACAGGCCTAGTGTCTAATCGACATGTGCCTAGGACAAAATGGTAACTAACACACACACACACACACGAGCGCGCGTGCGAAGTACAGAGCAGTGTCACTGACATGTATAGTATGCAAGGTCATGGAGAAGCTTATCAGGAAAAGACTGGTGAAGTGCCTAGAAAGGAATGAGCTTATACACGATAACCAGCACGGTTTCAGAGAGGGCAAATCCCGTGTCACAATCTACTGGAGTTTTACGACAAGATGTAAAACAGGAGAGAGAGGGGGGTTGGGAAACTGCATTTTCTTGGATTGTTAGGTTTTCGACGCAGTTCCGAACAAGAGATTGGTGGAAAAGCTGGAGAAGCAGACAGGAATAACAGGAAAGGCACTGCAGCAATGGATCAGAGAATACCTGACAGGAAGAAAAGAACGAGTGGTAGTACGTAACGAGGTGTCAAAATGGGTGTCTGTGACGAGCGGGGTTCTACTAGGGTTAATCCTAGGGCCGGTGCTGTTTCTGGTGTATGTGAATGACATGATAGAAGGAAAAGTTTCAGAGGGTTTCCCTGTTTGCTGACGGCGTCAGGCTAATTCAGAGAATTCAAGTGGATGAGGATCAGATAGAACTACAAAGGGATATGGACAGGCGGCAAGACTAGTCCAGCATCAGGCTCCTGGAGTTTAATCCCAAGAAGTGCAAAGTCATGAAGATTGGAGAAGGTCAAAGAAGACCGCAGACAGAGTACAGGCTAGGGGGGGGGCTAAAGACTGCACTCAAGGAATACGATCTTGGAGTGAGTATAATACCGAGCACATCTCCTGAGGCGCACATTAGCCAAATAACTGCTGCACCATATGAGTGCCTGACAAACCAGAGAATAGCGTTTCGACACCTTATCAAGGAATCGTTCAAGACTGTACACCGTGTACGTCAGGCCCATATTGGAGTATGCAACAGCAGTATGGAACCCACACCTGGTCAAACACGTCAAGAAATTAGAGAAAGTGCAAAGGTTTGCAACACGGCTAGTCCGGGAGCTAAGGAGTATGTCCAACGAAGAGAGGTTAAGGGGAATCGATCTGACAATACTGGAAGACAGGAGGGACAGGGAGGACATAATAACGACATATAATACTGAGAAGACTTGACAAGGTGGATAGGGACAGGATGTTTCAGAGATGGGACACAGCAACAAGGGGTCACAAAGGGAACTTGAAGACTCGGATGGGTCACAGGGATGTTAGGAAGTATTTCTTCAGTTATAGAGTTGTCATTAAGTGGAACAGTCTGGAGAGTGATGTAGTGGAGGCAGGATCCATACATAGCTTTATGAAGAGATAGGATAAAGCTCGTGGAGCAGAGTAGACCTTGGCAGAGTAGACCTTAATACCAAGATGTAGAAACAAAAAAGGCATAGCAAGCCCCTTGCTCACCCAGAGATGTAGAGAGGTGAAAAAGAAAATTGTAAAATCGTGTAAAAACTACTGAAAGTGATGAATTATCGAGAACAAAGTCAGTAGAAGAGCCAGAAACGAATATGCTAGAGTGATGAGAAGCCGACAGGCAGTTTGAGAATGGCATCACAGCAAAGGCAAAGTATAAACCAAAACTTCCTCACTGTCGCATCAGAAGAAAGACTATAGGAAAAAATTCGACTGCAAAAAGAAGCAATGATAAGGAAGTCTGTGAAAGGTTGACCCAACGATTTAAAGAAATCTTCTCAGTGGAAACAAGGACAACACTAGAGACTATAGGAGAAGGGGTACACCAACAGGTACTGGGCACCATACACACAACAGGGAAAGAACGGTAAAGAAACTTTTAATGAACCTGAATGCATCAAAGGTCCATTACCTTAGATAAGGTGTCATCAGTGATTCTGTGAGAGGGAGCAGAAGTGCTGTCTGAATCACTAGCTATGATCTACAGTCAGTCAAAGGATGCGAGACAATTGCCGGAGACCTGGATGACATTGAATGTAGTTTCTATACTGAAAAAAGAGACAGGAAGTGTTGAACTGCAGACCAGTTTTACTGACATGCATACCATGCAAGGTAATGGAGAAGCTTAACAGAAGAAGAGTGGTTGAGCTCTTGGAGAGAAGTAGTTTAATAAACAAGAACCAGCAAGAGCTCAGACACATCAAATCTTGTCTTACCAACCTGCTGGAGTTCTGTAATAAAGTAAACAATGTAAGACACGAGAGAGAAAGAGGGTGATGGATAAATTATATTTTCTTAGACTGCAAAGTTTTTGATACCGTGCGAACAAGAGTTGAGGGAAAAAATTTGAGCTTCAGGCAAGAGCACCTTAAGGAAAGGAAGCAAACATTGATTACCAGGAAAAAAAACATCAGACTGGAGAAAATATACTAGCGGGGTTCCTCAAGGATCGATATTAGAAGCAGTACTGTTTCTGGTTTATGTGAATTACGTACATCCGAGATGGGAGTGAATCAAATGATGTGTCTTTATTTCCTGATAATGTAATACTGATGAGGAGAATAAAAACAGATGGGGAACATGAGAGTCTACAAATGGATCTGGGGAAACTGCTGTTTATGTGATAATGAAGTTTGAGGATGGAGCAAGAAGACCGGACACGGGGTATAGACTCAGGTGACAAAGACTGCAAACATCATTGGAAGAGGAAGACCTAAGGGTGAGAATAGTGCATAAGTGTGTTATCAAAGGCTTATATCAGCCAAATAAGATTCCTGAAGGCTACTGCAGTCAATGATGTAGCCTTCAGGAATCTTAAGTCATTTCTGCCGCTTTACCTGAAGTATACCTGGAGAGAGTTCCGGGGGTCAAAGCCCCCGCGGCCCAGTCTGTGATATATCTGTCAGACATATTTTGGAGTATGCAGCACCATTATGGAACACGTTCCTGAAAAAAGAGTGATAAGAAACTGGAAAAAGTGGAGAGGTAAGCAACGATGTTCCAGAGCTAACATATATGAGTTACAAAGAGAGGCTAATGGAACTGAATCTTATGAAATTGGAGGAAAGAAGAGCCGAGGGAGATATAATGTAAAATATGCCATACTAGTACTGCTACTGTTCCTAATACACGTGAACGGCCTACCAAAAAATATTATGTTTTATGTGTCACTGTTTGCGGATGATGCAAAACTAATGAGAAGAATAAGAACAGAAAAGGAAAGTGATATCCTTCAGGGAAACCTTGACTCTGTATGTGCTCAAATAAGTGGCTTCTTGAGTTCAACCTGGACAAATGCAGCTGTTAATTGAAGAAGGTAAGGTTAGGCCCAACACAGAAAACAACACTAGTGGAGAGCAGCTCCACATATAATAGTGAGAAGGATCTGGGAGTGAATATAATACTAAGTGTTTCACCAGAAATACACATAAAATCTGCGGCATATGCAAGATTGGCAACCCTCACGGTAACATTTAGGAACTTAAATAATCCTTCAAACCTTCTTATACGACATAAGTTAGGCTGGTCATTGAGTATGCTGCACCAGCGTGGCAGCCACACCTGGTTAAGCACGAAAAGGTCAGCAGTACCAGATCTGAGAGGAATTATCTATGAAAGGTGAAGGAAGTGAACCTGACGATTTTGGCGGAGAAGACAAGTAGACATGATTATGAGATACAGAATCTAAAGAGGAATTGAGAGGGCAGACATGGACAAACTTTCTGAATTAAAAGGATGAGAATAAAGGGAAAAACCGGTGGAGAGAATGCAATGAGACTAGTCTAGGGCTAAGAGGACATAGAGTTTGAGATAGTGACCCCAAATGTCGGGTCAAGTAGGTAAGTTCTCATGACCCTGGGAACCAAAGAACTGGAGAGAAGAACATTTGAACATGATAGGATCCATTATCCACCATTTGAACATGATAGGATCTGTTATCCATCATAATGAAATGTATCAAATTCAACTTATCTATGGCGAAAGTAACAAGGTTAGTAGATTGCAAGATGATGTTACTGCTAGAACGAGGCTATAAGTATCTCTGGCAGTACGATTTGTATGGAGATGTCAATAACATAAAAAGCAAAGTATAGACAGAGACGGCTATTCACCTGAGCATTATATCTCAGTGTGTCCAAAAATCCAACCTTTCCGAGACACCTCCATGCAAACCATTCAGGATATTGCAAAGCACCTTATTGCTTTTGATAAGATATCTGAAATCAGGCTGTCCTCACACTTTTCTGTTGACGAAATGAATGAACTTTTTTTATTATAGAAATTGCAACACAGTTATGGCCTATGTTTTTTAATGGTCTTCTACTACCATGAAGCAAAAGAGGCCCGAGGTATGTGGGAGAGAAACTGGCCCACCACTGTCGCCACGGAGGCTGGCCATGTCAGAGCACAAGTTGGAAACAAGTTGTGATGCCGCAAAAGGTGGCAACCTTCACTTCAGAAGGTGGAATAGATAAAAATGAGTCACAAACAGACGGAAACGCACTACCTGGAGTCGTGAAAAGTGGTAGTCTACTGTATACATTATTTATTAATTCAAGGAATACATTAAACACAACTTAATGATAGATTGAGAGTTTATACTATGATTTTTCTTACATTGTGTTATATTTTTTAAAAGGTAATTTTACACAAAAATATCAAAATGGTGATATATCTTCCAGGGATAACAGGGGTAGATTGCTTAGTGACACTGCTGATGATGCCTTGTATGAAACCTTTTTTTGGGCATCTGAGTCTCTAAAATCATAGATCAGTGATAGGCCCAAATTCAGAGTTTAAGTTTCTGTATAAGAAAGTGTGTACGAGGACAAACTGTTTACTATCTCTGGTCATGCTATTTGACTCCAGAGTGACACCCAAATTCTTATCTTGCACAGATGTGAAGAGGAACATCTCATGAACTGGAACAAAGCAGAGCTTTTGTACGGAAAATCCATCATTGATATTTGCCAATGTATTGAAGCATCATTAATTGTTTCTACACCACAGAACAAGGATCTGGCAAGTGCACCATCTCAACTACCCTCGTACACATGATACTAAGCCACGTTGATTCCCTGATTCCACGTGACACAGATGACCTGACGCCTTCACCTGTGACCTACTTTCACCACTATACTGATGAATATTACATGAATATTACATACTTAGCTAATTATTTCCACAACACCTATATTATAATGACCACGTAAACTAACTGCAATGCAATTAATTGTTCTAAATTGTTATCTCACTCAATTAGTTGCATTGCTACAAGTAATTGATATGTTCAACTTATCTTCAAACTTTATAACTTAGATATGCAACTTTACTTATTTTATAAATTATCAACCATAACTTTTTACCATGTAGTCTAGAATTAAGTACAGTAGTCCTAAGAATGCCCGCAATGCACAGCATATTAGGGGCTTTTGGCATGTACATCTCATTAATAACTAAGTCATAACTATGTAATTACTATGTATTACTATATCTACCATATATAATTGTACAATGTCTAAATAAAGTATTATTATTATTATTATTATTATTATTATTATTATTACTGTGTTCTCTCATTCTCTTGTATCGTATAGAGTGATCAAGGTCCCAGGAGCAAAACGTGTCCAGTAAATGTCTTAAGTGAATGCACTTGAGTCCTATTATTCATTTAAGGTTTTGATGAAGACGAGAACCATTAGAATGGTAATTCTTGCAAATTTTACGGTAGCATTCCTTGTTTGGATTTAGTTCTAGAAAACTTTTTCTTAACTGTAAGTTAGATTTTTTCATAGATTAAACTATAAAAGATGTTATCTTTACATATTCTAAGGACTTTCAAATTTTTTAAAAGAAATGACACTCGATTATTCAATGCTGCAAGTAACAGTGTAATCTGGAACCATTTTGAACAAGTGAATTTTGCACAGCTTTGTATATGCAATTTCCTCAGGACGATTTTCTGGGCTTCCTGGTCACATCATTGTAATTACTATAATCATGGGGAAGTGCTAAACCCATTCAGGTAATACAGCACCTGGAAAAGAGTAGGTATTCAGGTTTGACATAGGTAACGAAGAAGTACCTCCAGTTCCTTAGACCAAAAGCACTTCACGATCATCTTGGCACACATGTGATGGTTTCCTGGTTGGAGAACTCGTAAATTATGATCTTAATTTGTAAAGTAAAAAAAATAACTTAACATGTCTAGCAAGACATACATATGACATGAATGTTAATTAAATTAAATTATGGGTTATACGTCATTGAGGCTATTACAGTATTCCTTTTTTTTCAGGTCAATAGCTACTAGTAAATTCCAGCCTACCGACGCCAGGAAAGCTTTCCCATGTTTTGATGAGCCTTCCTTCAAGAGCACCTTCACCATCACTCTCGTCAGACCTTCCCAAGGCTACACAGCGCTCTCTAACATGCCTGTCCAGGTAGTCTACACACCACGTGTTTCATTTTTTTGAGTGGTGGGGGAGGGCTGAAAACTATATGTCAAGGTTGAAGTTACAGTATGGTAACATAATATCTTAAGTGGCATATCCTTCAGCAAAGTATAGCAACACCTTGGAATGCACTTCAAAAATTTAGACTGGTAATGAAATTTTCTCTTGCAATATAATACATATACTTATAACTAAGATGGTACCAGCCAGACTGTGGGAGTGTTCACTGGTGTTCACTGCAGCGTCACTTCAAACCCATCTCTGTAACCTCTTCTTATAGGTAGTAGGTTGGTAGACAGCAACCACTCAGGGAGGTACTACCATCCTGCCAGGTGACTGTGAAACAGAAACCTGAAACTGTTTTACATGATGGTAGGATTGCTGGTGTCTTTTTTCTGTCTCATAAACATGCAAGATTTCAGGTACGTCTTGCTACTTCTACTTACACTTAGGTCACACTACGCAAACATGTACACGTTTATTGTATACACACTCATCTGAGTTTTCTTTGATTTTATCTTAATAGTTCTTGTTCTTATTGCTTTTCCCTTTCATATCCATGGGGAAGTGGAATAAGAATCTTTCCTCCGTAAGCCATGCGTGTTGTAAAAGTCAACTAAAATGCCGGGAACAATGGGCTAGTAACCCCTTTTCCTGTATAGCTTACTAAAAAGAAGAAGAAAATCGTCAAAGTGGGATGTTTGAATGTGCGTGGATGTTGTGCGAATGATAAGAAAGAGATGATTGTAGATGTTATGAATGAAAAGAAGCTGGATGTCCTGGCTTTAAGTGAGACAAAGCTGAAGGGGTAGGAGAGTTTCAGTGGGGAGAAATAAATGGGATTAGATCAGGGGTTTCAAATAGAGTTAGAGCTAAAGAAGGAGTGGCAATAATGTTGAATAATCAGTTATGGCAGGTAAAGAAGGAATATAAATGTATAAATTCAAGGATTATGTGGAGTAAAATAAAGGTTGGATGTGAAAAGTGGGTTATAGTAAGTGTTTATGCACCTGGAGAAGAGAGAAGTGTAGAAGAAGAGAGAGATTTTGGGAAATGTTGAGTGAGTGTGTGGGGAGTTTTGAACCAAGTGAGAGAGTAATTGTGGTTGGGGATCTTAATGCTAAAGTGGGTAAAAATGTTGTGGATGGAGTAGTAGGTAAATTTGGGGTGCCAGGGTAAATGTAAATGGGGAGCCATTAATTGAGCTATGTGTAGAAAGAGGTTTGGTAATAAGTAATACATATTTTATGAAAAAGAGGATAAATAAATATACAAGGTATGATATAGCACGTAAGGAAAGTAGTTTGTTGGATTATGTATTGGTGGATAAAAGGTTGATGAGTAGGCTTCAGGATGTACATGTTTATAGAGGGGCAACGGATATATCAGATCATTATTTGGTTGTAGCTACAGTTAGAGTAAAAGGTAGATGGGACAAAAGGAAAATGGCAACAGCAAGTAAGAGAGAGGTAAAAGTGTATAAACTAAGGGAGGAGGAAGTTAGGGTGAGATATAAGCAACTATTAGCAGAAAGGTGGGCTAGTGCAAGTAGGAGTAGTGGGGGTTGAAGAGAGTTGGGATAGTTTTAAAAATGCAGTATTAGAATGTGGGGCAGAAGTTTGTGGTTATAGGAGGGTGGGTGCAGGAGGAAAGAGGAGTGAGTGGTGGAATGAAGAAGTAAAGGGTGTGATAAAAGAGAAAAAGGTAGCTTATGAGAGGTTTTTACAAAACAGAAGTGTTAGTAGAAGAGCAGAGTATATGGAGAGTAAAAGAAAGGTGAAGAGAGTGGTGAGAGAGTGCAAAGAAGAGCGGATGAAAGAATGGGAGAGGATCTGTCAAGAAATTTTGCTGAAAACAAGAAAAATTTTGGAGTAGATAAACAAGGTAAGAAAGCCTAGGAACGAATGGATTTGTCAGTTAAAAACAGAGTAGGGAGTTAGTAGATGGGGAGCTGGAGGTATTGGGTAGATGGCGGGAATATTTTGAGGAACTTTTAAATGTCGATGAAAAGAGGGAGGCGATAATTTCATGTACTGGCCGGGGAGGTACAACATCGTTTAGGAGTGAAGAAGAGCAGGATGTGAGTGTGGGGAGGTGCGTGAGGCATTACGTAGAATGAAAGGGGTAAAGCAGCTGGAATTGACGGAATCATGACAGAAATGTTAAAAGCAGGGGGATATAGTGCTGGAGTGGTTGGTATTTTTGTTTAATAAATGTATGAAAGAGGGAAGGTACCTAGGGATTGGCAGCGAGCATGTATAGTTCCTTTATATAAAGGGAAGGGGATAAAAGAGAGTGTAAAAATTATAGGGAATAAGTTTACTGAGTATACCAGGTAAAGTGTATGGCAGGGTTATTATTGAAAGAATTAGAGGTAAGACAGAGTAGGATTGCAGATGAGCAAGGAGGCTTTAGAGTGGGTAGGGGATGTGTAGATCAAGTGTTTACAGTGAAGCATATATGTGAACAGTATTTAGATAAAGGTAGAGAAGTTTTTATTGCATTTATGGATTTAGAAAAGGCATATGATAGAGTGGATAGGGGAGCAATGTGGCAAATGTTGCAAGTGTATGGAATAGGTAGTAAGTTGCTGAAGGCTGTAAAGAGTTTTTATGAGGATAGTGAGGCTCAGGTTAGGGTGTGTAGGAGAGAGGAGATTACTTCCGGTAAAAGTAGGTCTTAGACAGGGTTGTGTAATGTCACCATGGTTGTTTAATATATTTATAGATGGGGTTGTAAAAGAAGTAAATGCTAGGGTGTTGGGGAGAGGGGTGGGATTAAATTATGGAGAATTAAATGCAAAATGGGAGTTGACACAGTTACTTTTTGCTGATGATACTGTGCTTATGGGAGATTCTAAAGAAAAGTTGCAAAGGTTAGTGGACGAGTTTGGGAGAGTGTGTAAAGGTAGAAAGTTAAAAGTGAACATAGATAAGAGTAAGGTGATGAGGGTATCAAACGATTTAAATAAAGAAAAATTGGATATCACATTGGAGAGAGGGATTATGGAAGAAGTAAATGTTTTCAGATATTTGGGAGTTGATGTGTCAGCAGATGGGTTTATGAAGGATGAGGTTAACCATAGAATTGATGAAGGAAAAAGGTGAGTGGTGCATTGAGGTATCTGTGGAGACAAAAAACGTTATCCATGGAGGCAAAGAAGGGAATGTACGAAAGTATAGTGGTACCAACACTCTTATATGGGTGTGAAGCATGGGTTGCAAATGCTGCAGCGAGGAGGAGGCTGGAGGCAGTGGAGATGTCCTGTCTAAGGGCAATGTGTGGTGTAAATATTATGCAGAAAATTCGGAATGTGGAAATTAGGAGAAGGTGTGGAGTTACTAAAAGTATTTGTCAGAGGGCTGAAGAGGGTTGTTGAGGTGGTTTGGTCATTTAGAGAGAATGGATCAAAGTAGAATGACTTGGAGAGCGTATAAATCTGTAGGGAAGGAAGGCGGGGTAGGGGTCGTCCTAGAAAAGGTTGGAGGGAAGGGGTAAAGGAGGTTTTGTGGGCGAGGGCTTGGACTTCCAGCAAGCATGTGTGAGCGTGTTAGATAGGAGTGAATGGAGACGAATGGTTTTGGGACATGACGATCTGTTGGAGTGTGAGCAGGGTAACATTGTGTGAAGGGATTCAGGGAAACCAGTTAATTGATTTAGTTGGACTTGAGTCCTGGAAATGGGAAGTACAATGCCTGCACTTTAAAGGAGGGGTCTGAGATAGTGACAGCTGGGAGGGACTTTTCTCAGCTGTAGTATCTGAGCTCCTCTGCAAAGACAGTGATTATGTATGAGTGTGGTGAAAGTGTTGAATGATGATGAAAGTTTTTTCTTTTTGGGGATTTTCTTTCTTTTTGGGTCACCCTGCCTCGGTGGGAGACGGCCGACTTGTTGGAAAAAAAAAAAAAAAAAAAAAAAAACTTATAACTAGCCGTAATTCAATACTGAGTATATTGTTATTGTTTCTAACCACACAGTTGCAGAGTACCTTGAGTGTTCATTCCATTCTTAACACCTAGAAATTTAGATATAGAGACCAATTTCTAACAATCAGTGTAGACATCACCGTGGCGTAGCAGGTGGTACATGTGCTACGAGGATAAACCAGCACTGACCAGAAGTGGTTGTTAGAGGTGGTGATAAGGTTTTGGTGTAAAATGGCTTTAAATGTTTTATAACTGTTGATACTTGTTATGTTATTTTCCCTTATTTATCATCAAGGTTCTACATGTACTAGCATAGGGTATTTACTTAAAAGGTCTTAGGGTAAAAGGAGGACATTATTAGACTAAAAGATACTTACTCAGGTTTAGCTGCTGCATCTGAAAACTTAATCCTTTCACATTCCTCTTAAAGGTTATTTAAACCAACATTATAAAAATAGAGCTATATTAAGAAGTATATACATATAATATACAGGTCTTCACTCCTAAACATATAATCAGCCTTTCCCAAAGCACATGGCTCAGCTGCCACCTTCAACTCTCTCTTTCTCAACATTTCTTAACCCTCCAGTGTCTTGATACACTGAAGATCACAGAATGTCATGGTGACATCGATTTACAACTCTCCCCATTACCTTTTGGGCACTCATTCAGCCCTGAAGCCGAGTTAAAAATCAGCACCTCAACACCAGCTCACTCCAGCCGCCATTGTTCTCCAGCAAGGGCATTGTGGGAAAACAACATCTCTCTAAGCTCCTCCCCCAAAACAAGAACACATCACTTTGCAAATCCTCTCAACATCTCTTATGTTATTACAATGAGACATGCAACTTACAATTAATTAGTTAATAATATGTGTGCATTATTTATATAACCTATTATATTGAGAGATCAGGTAATTCAGCTCTTAAGTTTATAAGGCTGGCCAAGCTTTTAAACTCTCCTGAGCAGTACTGCTGATTAATTCAATATAATTAGGCATTCATGTTATTTAATTACAACAATACATGCTGGATTCCAATAGCCCCCATAACAAGTCCATAATACCCCATAACAATACTATAGTGTGGAACCTACATAAAAGTGAATTCATAATTTCATGTGAGGGCCGCATCCATTTCCTATAAGGGCCACATGCGACCCTCGGGGCTGCAGGTTTGGGTCATGACTTAAAATATTTGTGGAGCTACAAAGTTCATCTAATGTAAATTTTGAAGCCATTTTTGAAACACTTAAGATTGAACCCAGAAGAGTAGGTGACATCACCATCTAAAGTGCCTTTTTTCCAAAGTGTCTTTTTCTTTAATGACCAGAATGATCAGCTACTGTGGCTATCGGCCCTGGGGTTCAGTTCCCAGGCTGGATGAAACGAATAATTTTATACATACTGTTTGGTTCATTTGTAGTAAATAGGTTGCCACCTGTTACTAGGCTGTTGTGAGTCGCATCATTGAAAAAGGGGATATGCCTTAGATAGGATTAGGCTTTGCAAACAGCTGACAAGGGATAACAGCTGTTAACTTATAGGGATTAACCCCAGGTAAAACCAAATATAGATGAACCATATATAATGTGTAGTAGAATAATTGTCACAAGCTTCATGCTAAAATTTTGAAGAGAGCTACATCCAAAATATTTTTATAATTACTACACAATTTTTTTTTTGCTGATTTATTGTATTTCATATATTTAATTTTATTAACATCTAATTTCTTGCAATTATTGCATTAATTTATTTACTGGTCACAGACCATCCACGGGAGCGTTGATGCAAAGGAAAACCCTCACAGTACGAAGACTGATCATTTTCCTCAGTCACTTAATACATCTTTCTGTCTAATATCTCATTCCAAATTTCACGTGTTATGTGCTTAGCGCGAGGTGGTGGACGCTCCGAGCACAGGACTGACGGAGGTGGTGTTCCAGAGGTCGGTGAACATGGTCACTTACCTCGTCTGTTTCATCGTCTGCGACTTCGACTACGTGGAAACCTTCACCCAGGACCAGAAGCCCTTCAGGGTTTATGCTGTGTCAGACCAGGTTTACACTTTATTTGTTTAAATGCAAAATGAAAAAAGAGGTTTATAAAATAAATGATTAGAAGGAAAGACTAGTGATCAAATACTAGTTGTGATAATAATATAGTTATTAGAGTTAGGTTAGGTAAAGTTTGTCAGGAAACAGGACAAGTGTTTTCTGATGCGGTTGTTAGTCATATGATGACCCGCCGCTGGAGCTTTAGGTCATCTGACCAAGGCCTTCCACTATATTATTATCAAGGGTAAATGTAGTAATACTAACAGTCACTTTGGTAACAAACTGTTAGTCAGGTGTGACTGCAAGAGTGGCATGGTCATTGATCTGATTGTCTACACAGAACAGACAACAACTGGAAATACCCAAAAATTACTTGTGATCTCTGGTGATGTGGTCAGGAAAATGATGGAGCCGTATATTGTGTGTGTGTTAGTTACCATTTTGTTACCATTTTGTCCTAGGCACATGTCGATTAGACACTAGGCCTGTTGTATGTATGTGTGAGTGTGTATGTGTGTAAGGAAACACTTCGAAATGTTTCTGCCCCACCGGGAATTGAACCCTGGCCCTCTGTGCATGAAGCGAGAGCTTTACCCGCTAGGCCACCGGGGGCTATATGTGTGTGTGTGTGTGTGTGTACTCACCTATTTACTCACTTATTTGTGGTTGCAGGGGCCGAGTCATAGCTCCCGGCCCCCGCCCTGTGGTTACAGGGGTCGATTCACAGCTCCTGGCCCTGCCTCTAGGTATACTAAGTATATCTCTCCCTGCTCCATGAGCTTTATTGTATGTCTTCTTAAAATTATGTATGAATCCTCCATTCCACTCCTGATTGTTCCACTTCCTGACAACTCATTTGAGTCTTCAACTTCCAGCTGTGACCCGTTGTTGTTGTATCCCATCTCTGAAACAGCCTGTCCCTATCTACCTTGTCAATTCTTCTCAATATTTTATATGTTGTTATCATGTCCACACTATATCTCCTGTCCTCCAGTGTCGTCAGGTCGATTTCCCTTAACCTCTTTACATAGGACATACCAATTAGCTCCAGGACTAGTCTTGTTGCAAACCTTTGTACTTGCCTGGTCTGATTAACCAGGCTGTTACTTTCAGTAACAGCCTGGTTAATCAGACCCTGATCTACCATGAAGCCTGGTCTCAGACCAAGCTGCGGGGGCGTTGACCCCCGAAACCCTCTCCAGGTATACTCCAGGTATCCTACTCGTGCTGCTTTCCTCTCTACGTTTAGCTCTACAATGTATTCAAAGCTCAAGACCAAATGATCACTAGCTCGAATGGGCCTTTCTGGTTCATCCTCTCCTCTCTCTCTGGTAATGTCCCTAATATGTTAATGCATGAGGTTTTCCAGTACCAACCCCATCATCTTAGCCCTCCACGCTTCTAGTCCCCCATGTGGCTCCAGGTTGTGGGTGATTGAAAATCACCCACAACTAGTACCTTTTGACCTGCCCATGTGGGTCCTTCTGGCAACCTTAGCTAGTGTCTCATCTATTGCTCTGTTGCTCTCATCATACTCTTGTGTTGGCCTCCTTCTATTCTGTGGTGGGTTATAGATCACTGAAATCACCACCTTGGGGCCCCCAGTCTGAAGTGTTCCTCAAAATTCCACAGGGTTTTATTGAGCAGTGCAACTCCTACTCCACCTCTGTCTTTCTTCACAATCTGATATCCGGTTGGAAAGATCGCATTTGTTATTTTTCTCGTCAGCTTGATTTCCGTGAGTGCTATGATGTCTGGGAATGCCTCCATGATTCTTTCATGCCACTCCTCACATTTGTTATTCCGTCTGCAATGTGTGTGTGTGTACTCACCTAATTGTTGTTGCAGGGATCAATTCATAGTGTGTGTGTGTACATGCATGTGTGTGTACTCACCTATTTGCACTCACCTATTTGTGGTTGCAGGGGTCGAGTCATAGTGTGTGTGTGTGTGTGTGTGTGTGTGTTTTATCAAAGTATTTAATGCTTCATATATTTTTCGGTAGTTAAAACTTCTTATTTTTTGTTCAAGAAATTTAACCAAATTTGTCCATCAACATCAAAATTTATCTCATTAATTCTATATTTTGGCTTCACCCACTTCATTACCTTGCATTTTATTTTGTAATTTATTAATTATCTGTAATATTAATTCACAATCTGTAATTTTTTTTCAACAAATTCATTAAATTTAATGTCATAGTTTATTTTTGTTTGTTTGTTTACTAGCTTCAGTAATTCTTGTATTAAAATAAAATGTTCAACAGCTTCACTAGGATTTATTCAAGATTCAATATTTGTAAAACTAAAACATCCATAATTTCTAAACAAGATTACATATTTTTATACAAAAGCTTCAATATTTTTATACAAAAGCTTCAATATTTTTTGTTTAGCAGCTTCTATATTTTTAAAGATTCAGAATTCCTATTTATAAGCTTTAATATTGTTGTTCAAAAACTTCAGGTTTTTATTGAAAGCTTCAAAATTTATAATAAATCTTTCTATATCTTTATTAGAACCTTCAAACTTTTATTAAAATTATCAATTTTTTTCCATTCATAAGCTTTAATTTTAACCAAAAACTGCTTCAGTATTTTCTTCCAACTTCAAAAGTTTTCTTTAAAATATTTCCATTATTTCCAGTTTAAAATATTTAATATTCAACCTTCAACAGATTAACCGAGCCAACTACTCCCGTGACCTCGGTGTCAGCGTCTTGAACTTCTACGAGGATTACTTTCAAGTACAGTATCCTCTACCTAAACAGGGTTAGAAGTTATTGCTTTGTTAATTTGGATAATTTCTTCTAGTTAAGGTAATATCTTCTTATTACAGTAAGCTGCTTTAGAACATACCAATTTTAACAGGACACATGACCATAACACTAGACACAGATCACTCCTCGATGTTCCCCGTGTCCATCTAACACTATGTAAAAACTCAATGCATATAAAAGGCACGAAAATTTGGAATTCATTACCTGTCATTGCCAAAGAAACCCTGCCTGTACCCCAATTCAAAACGATGCTAAAATATCACCTTCTCACCCAAAGCTAAATGCTCAATATCAAACATTCTCAACAAAGTAGAATAATCACTTAATGTAAAAACCTGACTAATCACTTAAATGTAAAAACCTGTTATGAATAATACATACTAAGCTAACTATTACCTAACATTTACATTATAATGACCACGTAAACTGTAACTGCAATGCAACTAATTGTTTTAAATTGTTATATCACTCAATTAGTTGCATTGCTGCAATTAATTGATATGTTCAACTTATATTCAAACTTTATAACTTAGATATGCAATTATACTTATTTTATAAATTGTCAACCATAACTTTTTACCATGTAGTCTAGAATAAAGTAGTCTTAAGAATGCCCGCAATGCACAGCATATTAGGGGCTTTTGGCATGTACATCTCATTAAGAAATATATCTTGTCTACCATGTATCATTGTACCATGTCACAATAAAGTATTATTATTATTATTATTATTATTATTATTATTATTATAAGGAACACTGCAGAAGGCCTACTGGCCCATGCAAGGCAGGTCCAATTCTCCCACCGACTTAAGCCAATGCCTTGACCTGGTCAGGTCAGTCACATTCACTTATGGGAGGAGCACAGCATCTGACCTAGTAGCACAAGCTAGTCAGGTCCAACTCACACCCACCCACACCCACTCATGTATTTATCCAACCTATTTTTAAAACTACACAACGTCTTAAGCTTCTATGGTGGTACTTGGGAGTTTGTTCCACTCATCTACAACTCTATTACATAAGAAAGAAGGAGCACTGCAGCAGGCCTACTGACCCATATGAGGCAGGTCCATCACTCCCCGGCTTAGACCTGACTACTTGGAGTTAACCCTCTCCAGGTAAACTCCAGGTAGTCAGGTCACTTCCACTTAAAGAAGGAGAAAGGCATAAGACCTAGTAGCATAAGCTAGTTAGGTCCAACTTACACCCACCCACACCCACTCATGTATTTATCTAGCCTATTTTTAAAACTACACAATGTCTTAGCTTCTATGACGGTAGTTTTTATTTTAATTCTGAATTGATGGAATCATATTCCTGTCAATGAAGAGTTTGTGTGTGTGTTTTTCAACATCTGTGATCAAGATATACTTACAGAATTACTTAATAAACTGTGTAGAAGTGTTAAGGTAATTTAAACTGTACTTATGAAGAATGCTGCAGTACTACCACTCCCAAAAGTGGCAAATTTTAGAATTTTACTGAAGCTGCGGAGCTAATCATTTAGCAATAGCTAAGGTTAACTGATAATATATTTTAATGATGCCTTTAAAACAGAAACAGACTTTTGTGAATAGAAGCTTGTCAATGTAACATCTAAACTAAATTATCATACAATTAGAATAACTTCTTACAATGAATCGAGATTAAATATTAATATTTAAAGAGTCGTAAATTAACTAGAAACATAATACAGTGGTACCTTGAGTTACAAGGTTAATTCGTTTCAGAAGGCTGTTTGAGTGCCGATACCAAACGAATTTGTTCCCATAAGGAATAATGTAAATTAGATTAATCTGTTTCAGACCCCCAAAATTACACTTACAAAAGCACTTACAGAAATACACTTACATAATTGTTTGAGTTGGGAGCTGCTCGTAAGTCGAGGTACCACTGTATTGTATCCAGTCAGAAAATTGAATGTTATCATATCCTCTTCTTTCCTTCCTTTGTTGTGCTTAATTAACAGCCAGCGGCTTGTATAGAAGTCTTTGGCTTGACACACACAGTCACCTGATATCTAGGAAGGGCATGAAAGAAGTGAACGTCTTGATTGCGTAACTGTATGATAATACTGTGTTCATGTAGAGTGGAAGTGTAGATCATCAGAGAGCATAAAGAGATCATCTGAGTATTGATGTGTGGTTAAAACTAATACGTTTCAGGCTTTCCTTCTCTGTAATTAAAAAAAAGTATACGTCTCAATAGAGGCAACGCACGTTATAAATAAAAGCGTGGGAGGATGCCTCGAGAGGGAGGGAAGGTAGAAAAATAAATAGAAATGTATGCCTAGGACAGGAAAGACTTTGCCTACATACATACGAAAATGCATAGTCACGAATTCATAAAATAAATGACCTCACTGGTTTGTTGATTTGAATAAGTGAATCAGAGATGACTTCTTCATTTCTATCTACATTATAAGATTAAGTGAGACTCAGAAATTAAGAAGAAGAAAAAAAAACACACTAGTCATATCTTCAGGATACGTGCAGTTTACTTTGAGTTCTTCTCTTTCTGAAGATTGCAACTACTAGTCATGTCATGTTTACTTAAAAGGAAAACAAAGGCGAAATTATAATTATTTAATGTGAACAGGTCTGCCGTTAGCCTATTCGGTTTGAAATTATTGTAGTTTCTTTGTTTCCTTCTAGTTTTCTGTCAAGATAGTTTGTTGTTGTTAGTGCTGTGATAGTGACCTCCCCGTGGGAATGAAAAATAACATGATCTCATGAAGTTGTTTTTAATTTTGCTATATTTTATTTCTTTTATGGTATTACAAATATATCTCCCAGTGTACATACACTCAGAATTATCTTAATTCTTAAGGAGCCTGTCGCTTAATTATTTAGTCCCTATCCAATGAATTAAAATATTCTTAATTAGTGCTGATCAAGAGACATGCAGCCTTAATGACTATCGTGTAGTCGATAGGCTTTAAACCCAATTAAACAGCCAAGCAGACATGATCAATGAAAGTGCTTTGTATGTATCCTCTTAGAGTTTAATTTAATCCCTATATTAAAGATTAAAGTATCCTTGACTGGTGGTGAACAGTTTACACGCAGCCTTTGTGTAGTCGACAAGCTTTAACCCAAGTAATCAATCAACTGATGAAAGGAAGTTGCTGTTGCTCCTGCCATTCCTGTGCTCAAACTCCATGAAAATGGATGGATCGATGTGATTTCCTTATAGCTTGAATCTGCCATTGCTTGCAAACACAGTTACATTCACACACATGCATATATTTTTTTTTATCTTGTAATCACATACCGTTTCAGCTAATATATATATATATATTTACCGTTGGTCAGACATGATAGCTATCCCAGACTTCATCTCTGGTGCGATGGAACACTGGGGTCTGATCACGTACCGTGAGGTCAACCTTCTCTACGACGAGCGTAGTTCCTCATCCTACAACAGGAAGAAAGTAGCTGTTGTAGTGGCCCACGAGCTTGCTCACATGTGGTTTGGAAACCTGGGTAATTTATAGTCAGCATTTTTGTCTTAATGTTTTGTCTGATTTTATAATGTGTGTTTAGTTGTGCCTTCCTATTTTGTTGCTTGTTATTTCAGAGTCAGGTTTAGTGTTTATTTTCACTCTCTACGATTTTTCGTCCATTCTTAGGAAACTTAATGTGCTATAAGTACGTACTGAATATTGTTTGTGGAACATTTTCTTTTATGAAGTGTTCCCTACGCTTATATATCTCTTTATTTTATAATATTTTTGGAATAATTTTGCTCTTTGCTGTAATCTGTTTCATTTCTGCTTCACTTCTGCTAATTGTCATTTTTTAATGTTTTTGTTTATGTAAACCTTTAAAGCACAATTTTTAAATATGTCTATATTTTTATTCAGCTTATCTTCACTTTGCATCCTTCGTTTTATTATGCATTAAACTAACCTCAATATAATTTACACTAAATAAGAGAATGCTCTAAAATTTAGAGAGATATATTCCTCTCAGTGTATCTACTCTCAGGAAATCATCAGTATTCTTAGAAAATCTACAGTATTCTTTAGAAATCTGCAGTATTCTTAGGAAATCCCCTGTACGCTTAGGAAATTCTCGAGATTTTATAGCTAGTAAGTGACCTCTTTCCCTCCTTGACTCATTAAAAAACTTTGTTGAATGGATATTTTTCATTGTTTCAGTGTTCCTGTGGTCGTCATGGGAAGTTGGTCTCAGCAAAGAGTCTTCCTATATTTATTTGTTTACATATCTGTTTACTCAAATTTCCTCTTTGCATATTGTGTGACGGTGGCATGTGTGTTGCGGAGAGCAGTCACCTTGGAGTGGTGGGATGACCTCTGGCTCAATGAAGGCTTTGCTAGCTACATCGAATACAAGGGCGTCGACCACTATGAGAAGGACTGGGATATGGTAAGCCCAGGGAGAGTGAGGTGAAAGTGTTGAATGATGATGAAAGTATTTTCTTTTTGGGGATTTTCTTTCTTTTTGGGTCACCCTGCCTCAGTGGGAGACGGCCGACTTGTTGAAAAAAAAATATATACAGTGGTACCTCGAGTTACGATGGTCCCCAAAATCGCCCTTTTATGTAAGTTTATTTTTTTAAATGCTTTTGTAGGTATATTTTTGGGGGTGTAAAAGGACTAGTCTATTTTACATTATTCCTTATGGGGATAAATTCGTTTGGTAATGGCACTTGAACAGCATTCTCGAACGAAAAAATATCGTAACTCGAGGTACCACTGTATATACATTATATATATATATACTACAGTGGACCCCCGAGTTTCGGTCATAATTCATTCCAGAAGGCTGCTCAAGTGCCAATACCGAATGAATTTACTCCCTTAAGGAATAATGTCAAGTAGGTTAGTCCATTTCAGACCCCCAAAAATACACTTACAAAAACACTTACAATATTACACTTACATAATTGTACGATTTCCGAGGTGACCGAAACTCGGGGTCCACTGTATATATATATATATATATATATGTATATATATATATATGTATATATATATATATATATAGAGTGGGTAGGGGATGTGTAGATCAAGTGTTTACAGTGAAGCATATATGTGAACAGTATTTAGATAAAGGTAGAGAAGTTTTTATTGCATTTATGGATTTAGAAAAGGCATATGATAGAGTGGATAGGGGAGCAATGTGGCAAATGTTGCAAGTGTATGGAATAGGTAGTAAGTTACTGAAGGCTGTAAAGAGTTTTTATGAGGATAGTGAGGCTCAGGTTAGGGTGTGTAGGAGAGAGGGAGATTACTTCCCGGTAAAAGTAGGTCTTAGACAGGGATGTGTAATGTCACCATGGTTGTTTAATATATTTATAGATGGGGTTGTAAAAAAAGTAAATGCTAGGGTGTTGGGGAGAGGGTGGAATTAAATTATGGAGAATTAAATGCAAAATGGGAGTTGACACAGTTACTTTTTGCTGATGATACTGTGCTTATGGGAGATTCTAAAGAAAAGTTGCAAGGTTAGTGGACGAGTTTGGGAGAGTGTGTAAATGTAGAAAGTTAAAAGTGAACATAGATAAGAGTAAGGTGATGAGGGTATCAAACGATTTAAATAAAGAAAAATTGGATATCACATTGGAGAGAGGGATTATGGAAGAAGTAAATGTTTTCAGATATTTGGAAGTTGACGTGTCAGCGGATGGGTTTATGAAGGATGAGGTTAACCATAGAATTGATGAAGGAAAAAAGGTGAGTGGTGCATTGAGGTATCTGTGGAGACAAAAACGTTATCCATGGAGGCAAAGAAGGGAATGTACGAAAGTATAGTGGTACCAACACTCTTATATGGGTGTGAAGCATGGGTTGCAAATGCTGCAGCGAGGAGGAGGCTGGAGGCAGTGGAGATGTCCTGTCTAAGGGCAATGTGTGTGTAAATATTATGCAGAAAATTCGGAATGTGGAAATTAGGAGAAGGTGTGGAGTTACTAAAAGTATTTGTCAGAGGGTTGAAGAGGGTTGTTGAGGTGGTTTGGTCATTTAGAGAGAATGGATCAAAGTAGAATGACTTGGAGAGCGTATAAATCTGTAGGGGAAGGAAGGCGGGGTAGGGGTCGTCCTAGAAAAGGTTGGAGGGAGGGGGTAAAGGAGGTTTTGTGGGCGAGGGCTTGGACTTCCAGCAAGCATGTGTGAGCGTGTTAGATAGGAGTGAATGGAGACGAATGGTTTTTGGGACATGACGATCTGTTGGAGTGTGAGCAGGGTAACATTTTGTGAAGGGATTCAGGGAAACCAGTTAATTGATTTAGTTGGACTTGAGTCCTGGAAATGGGAAGTACAATGCCTGCACTTTAAAGGAGGGGTCTGAGATAGTGACAGCTGGGAGGGACTTTTCTCAGCTGTCGTATCTGAGCTCCTCTGCAAAGACAGTGATTATGTATGAGTGTGGTGAAAGTGTTGAATGATGATGAAAGTTTTTTCTTTTTGGGGATTTTCTTTCTTTTTGGGTCACCCTGCCTCGGTGGGAGACGGCCGACTTGTTTAAAAAAAAAAAAAAAAAAATATATATATATATATATATATATACATAATATGGTACAAAAGACCTGAGAGATACATTGTTGATATAAAGATGGCATATACAGTACACGAGGTGAGAGATACATGTCTAGTACATATTGTTACATCTTTGTCACTGATTATAATGCGAAATCTCATCCAGCTCTTCCGAGCTGGTGCGCGTGCCCAGAATACAGCATGCATTACCCTCTGAACAGCAGCGCTGAGTCGCTGGAACAGAAAACTAGCTGCCCTGGGATCCCTAGTTACCCTGTTGAGTCTTTTGCCCAGCTCCTTGAGGAACTTAGATGCACTCTATATATATATATATATATATATATATATATATATATATATATATATATATATATATATATATATAAATATATATATATATATATATATATATTCTTTCTTCTTTCAACACGTCGGCCGTTTCCCACCGAAGTGGGGTGGCCCAAAATGAAAAACGAAAGTTTCCCATTTTACATTTAGTAATATATACAGGAGAAGGGGTTACTAGCCCCTTGCTCCCAGCATGTTAGTCGCCTCTTACGACACGCATGGCTTACAGAGGAAGAATTCTGTTCCACTTCCCCATGGAGATAAGAGGAAATAAGAACAAGAACTAGTAAGAAAATAGAAGAAAACCCAGAGGGGTGTGTGTATATACATATGCTTGTACATGAATGTGTAGTGTGACCTAAGTGTAAGTAGAAGTAACAAGACATACCTGAAATCTTGCATGTTTATGAGACAGAAAAAAGACACCAGCAATCCTACCATCATGTAAAACAAATACAGGCTTTCGTTTTACAATCACTTGGCAGGACGGTAGTACCTCCCTGGGCGGTTGCTGTCTACCAACCTACTACCTATTATATATATATATACAGTGGACCCTCGGTTAACGAATACCCCGGAAATCGTGCAATTATGTAAGTATAATTTTGTAAGTTCTTGTGGAAGTGTATTTTTGGGGGTCTGAAATAGACTAACCTACATGACATTATTTCTTAAGGACGTAAATTCGTTCGGTAATGGCACTTGAGCAGGCTTCTGCAATGAATTTTTTTCGTTAACCGAGGGTCCACTGTATATATATACAGTGGTACCTCGACTTACGATGGTCCCCAAACACACCCTTTTATGTAAGTTTATTTTTTTAAATGCTTTTGTAAGTGTAATTTTGGGGGTCTAAAAGGACTAGTCTATTTTACAACATTTCTTAAGGAGATAAATTCGTTTGGTAATGACACTTGAACAGCATTCTGGAATGAAAAAATATCGTAAGTCGAGGTACCACTGTTATATATATATCGACCGTAATCCATTCCAGGAGCTAGGCCTCAACTCGAACTGGCCAAAAGTCGAACCACTATTTCCCATAAGAAATAATGTAAATACAATTAATCCGTTCCAGACACCCAAAATATTCACAAAAAATAATTTTTTTTAAAGAATAACTATAGTTTTACATACACACAACACATATTAAATTTATAAATTTACATTTAAAATAACATTTACTTACCTTTATTGAAGAGACTTGCTGGCATCTGGAAGATAGGGAGGAGGAGTGAGGGAGGGCTTAGTGTTTGGAAGGGGAATCCCCCTCCATAAGGACTTCAGGTATCAAAGCCCTATCTTGGGTTACTTCCCTTCTTGGTCTTTTAATGCCACTAGGACCAGCTTGAGTCACTGGACCCCTGTCTTACAAAATAGCTGTCCACAGTCCTCTGTTTCTGGCACCTCTTTAATATGTTCCTGAAGTGCAATATAGCTCTGTCACTGAACTTGTTGCAGAGATGGCTTATTTCAGCTTGCTCAGGGTGATATTTTTCAACAAATTCCTGCACCTTATTCCACATTGAACAAATTTCCTTAATCTCTGAAGAAGGCACCTCCAGTCCATCATCCTCCTCCTGTGAAGCAATTTCCTCTACTGTGGTCTGATGCTGTTCCAGATGAAGCTCTTGCAGCTCTTCTGTGGTTAGTTCTACCCTGTGGTCCTCCACCAACTCTTCCACATCCTCGCCACTTACCTCCAACCCCAGGGACTTGCCCAATGCCACAATACCTTCCACAACAGACACAGGGTCGTCAGGGTCAGGGTCAGCCTGAAACCCTTCAAAATCCCTCTGTTGGACACACCCCAGCCACAATTGTCTCCAAGCAGAGTTCAAAGTCCTGGAAGTCACTCCTTCCCAAGCCTTACATATAAGGCTTATGCAATGGAGGATACTGAAGTGATTCCTCCAGAACTCTCTTAGGGTCAACTCAGTGTCTGAGGTCATTTCAAAGCACTTTTGAAACACTGCTTTTGTGTAGAGTTTTTTGAAGTTAGAAATGTCCTGCTGGTCCATGGGCTGAATGAGGGGAGTGGTGTTAGGAGGCAAAATGCCCTGCATACTAGGGGCTTTTGGCATGTACACCTCATGTAATCTCAATAACCAAATATTATTATTATATTATTATTATTATTATTATTATAAGAACTTCACTGTGATGAAACTGAACTCATTAGACAAAAAGTCTGCCAAGTTGTGAGGATGAGCAGGAGCATTGTCCAGTACCAGGAGGCACTTGAGTCCCAATTTCTTTTCCTGTAGGTATTTTGTCACACTGGGGCCAAACACTTGATGGACCCACTCTATGAAAATTTGCTTTGTGACCCATGTGTTAGCCTTCCAAAACACACACAATTTATTTTTGATGACATTGTCTTTCTTGAACACTCTGGGATTTTCAGAGTGATACACCAGTAAAGGCTTCACTTTAAAGCCCCACTAGCATTACTAAACATGAAAGTTAGCCTGTCTTTCATAGGCTTGTGTCCTGGCAGTGCCTTTTCCTCCTGAGTAATGTAGGTCCTCTGGCATTTTCTTCCAAAAGATGCCTATTTCATCACAATTAAACACTTGTTGGGGTTTGAATTTTTCAGTGTCTATAAACCCCTTAAATTCACTCACAAATTTTTCAGCAGCACGTTTGTCTGAACTGGGTGCTTCACCATGCCTTACAACACTGTGTATGCCACTATGTTTCCTAAATCTGTCAAACCAGCCTTTGCTGGCCTTAAAATCACTCACATCAGCACTGCTTCCAGGCATTTCCTTGACAAGATCTGCATGCAACTGCCTTGCCTTTTCATAAATTATCGCCATGGAAACACTATCACCCGCTATCTGTTTTTTGTTGATCCACACCACCAACAACTTCTCAATCTCATCCACTGTTTGTGATCTATTTTTCGTTAACATATCAACACCTTTCGCAACATTAGCTTCCTTGATTTCGTTTCTCTTTGCCAGGATTGAGGTGATAGTAGATTTGTTTTTGTTGTACATCCTGGCAAGCTTCCCCACACGTACGCCACTCTCATATTTTTCTACTATCTTCTTCTTCAGTTCGATGGCGTTCCTCACTTTCTTTACCACAGGGGTGCCACTAGGAAGCTTCTTTGGACCCATGGTGACTTATTTTACAGTGACAATCAATAAACAAGCAATACACACAATAAAATTATTTTTGAAATGTTTGAATGAGCGCGCTGGTTAATGTTCACTCAATGGTAAACAAAGGTAGACTGGCTCACGACGCCTGTGCGAGGAGGCGCGCAAGAGCGGGCAGGCAGACAGGTCTGGTACGCGGGCTAATACTTGGGGAAACGGGCGATAGTCGGGCAAAAATTGGACCAAAAAAAGCGACCGAAACACGAGTTGGCCGATACTCAAGGTAGCCGATACTCGGGGGTCCACTGTATACGTACGTATATATATACATATGTAAAACTTGCTATTTTGGCTTAAATAGCAATGCTCTTCTTGCCGAATAAGGCAAGCAAAATTTGTGTATGCAATAATTTCACAAAAATCATTCTGAACCTAACAGAAAAAATACATTTCATTGTGTTTGTTTATTATTAAATTATTGTAAACTTATCTAAAATATATTTAGTTGGATTAAGCTAAATTAAATTGCGCTTGTTATAATAAGGTTAGGTAAGTTTTCTAAGGTTCTTTTGGTACAAAATTATTAATTTTTACATTAACATAAATGAAGGAGGGGTGTTAATGTTGCAGTTTTATAACTGTAGTGTAAAGCACCCCTCTGGCAAGACAGTGATGGAGTGAATGATGATGAAAGTTTTTCTTTTTCAGGCCACCCTGCCTTGGTGGGAATCGGCCGATGTGTTAATAAAAAAAAATGAAAAAAAATACATCTTTAAATGTATAAGAGAAAATTTTGGAAAGGACTTAAATTTAAACGAGTTCTTGCTAATTGACCAGTTTTACCTATTCGGCACGAGACACTGCTTTGTGGAAATCATTCAGTGTTGACCGAATGACATTCTTTGCATACGTTTCATTCACATTTTTGTTAAAGTAATTTCTTTGTTTTTTTTCACGATTTTATAGCTTATCTTGGGTTTATGTTGCAGATGGGACAGTTTCTGGTTGATGACTTACAGAAGGTGATGACACTAGATGCTCAGCTCACCTCACATCCTATCGTGCAGCCTGTCAACCATCCTGATGAGATCACTGAAATATTCGATGTTATCTCCTATAGCAAGGTAGATTATTTTATTTTCATTATTTCACTGCTCAACAATGGCTTCAGCTTACGTTAAAAAAAAACATGTGTTTGTAACTAATTCTGGGACGCTGAATTCACATTGAACTTAGTTTTTCTTCGACACGTACAGTTTCTGTGAATTAGAACCCCGTCCTCACCCCAGTTACTTTTCATCTGTATTGTTGTCTACTGAGTACAGTGGTACCCCGGTTTACGATATTTTTTCATTCCAGAATGCTGTTCAAGTGCCATTACCAAACGAATTTATCTCCTTAAGAAATGTTGTAAAATAGACTAGTCCTTTTAGAACCCCAAAATTACACTTACAAAAGCATTTAAAAAAATAAACTTACATAAAAGGGTGAGTTTGGGGACCATCGTAAACCGGGGTACCACTGTACATGGTGAGTTTATTCATGATTTGCTTTTTGTGGATTTATGAGATTGTTTAATAACTGGTGGATTGTATGCTTTCTCCTTTTCAGAGTAAGTGGTATTTTCATCTGTCAAGTTATAAGCCCACAATGCCTCGTGGTTGCTTTTCCCACATTAATGTTTCATATATGTGTGGTAGATTTACTCTGGCAAAGTATTGTCGAAACATCACATTTCTTGTGAAAACAACCTATTTTCACTACTTTGTTGTGAAGGTCGGAGATCAGGACAAGCTGTGGGCACCTTATCACTGTTGTGTGACTGTTATTTCCGTATCAAAAGTGTGGGGATTTTTCATTAAAAGCAAATCCCGAACAACATATCCAGATCTTCAGACGATCTGAGTGTTCCAGTACTACCATCCTGTAAATATATTTTACTTTGGATGATAAAGAAGCCACTAGGATTCTGAGTTTGAACGACTTGGAGGCAACAACCAGGAACCACATCTAGTGAGTCAAAGTGACCTTAATGATCTTGTGCGTCATCTTAATTTAACTAACGAACAAAGCTGCTTGGTTCAAGATTGTGGTAGTGGGATCTTCTGCACCCAGACAGAAGAATCAGTTTGTTCAGAAAGTGACAGGAAAACCTAGAAACTTACTTTAAATTGGAAGAATCAATATGTTGCTGTTGTGAGGTTAAAGGACTTTTCTCTGCTTTGAGAAAACATGATAATCCTGCAATGTGATGTTTGTTTATCGATTCCAGCACAACAAATGGAAGACAAAACTTTACCAGAGGATATTACATAGTTTTGACCAATCTTTGGCCACCTACTGGCCTTTATTTAGGCTCAGTGGTAATGTAAGAATGTTGGAAATAGAGGTGTGGGGACTAGTGATTTTGCTGCTGCTGCTTAACTCAAAGGCACACTGTTGCCTTCCCCTTCTCCATCTTCTAGGCCCTTTTTCTCATTGTTATCCCAGATGTGCATCCTCATTGAAAGTGTGCAGATGGGCTAACTTAGGCTATTACATATCACTGAATATTTGCCTGCCTTCCTTCAATTAGTCTCTGGGTTAATGTAGGAATGTTGGGTAGAGAGGTGAGGAAACTTGTGTTTTTGTTGCTGCTGCTGCTGCTGTACCCCAAAGACACTGTGGCCTTTTCCACCTTCCATTTTATTGGTTCCTCACACGTTTATCTCAATTGCACATCCTCTTTAAGGTTATGAAGAGGGAATAAGCCAGAGACTTGAAATAAACATAAGAAACAATGCAAAAACTAGCCACTCTAATTGAATAATGAGAAGTTTGAGTAGAAAATCTTTGGTGAACTAAGAATAAGTTTGTTACTGGGACTGCAAGGTAGATTTACTAAGTACTGCTGTTTCCTGTGCCTGTGGGACAGTCGAGACACAATGCAGCGCTACATTCAACGTACATGACCAATTCAAGAATAATATGAGGCAGGCGTGAAGATCATTCAACACAGGTTGATCCATCTTTACCTGTCAATCTAGGTCTTATTAAAAACTTTGTCAAAGCTTTGGACAAAGAAGGTGCAGGGTTTGACTATCTTAAGATGTTTCCCAGAGTTAGTGACATCAAGCTGAAAGAAAGTATCTTCATCGACCTCAGATTGTGAAATTACAAGATGATCCTCATTTTGACAAGTCTCCAAGATACTGGGATGGCAGCATGGGTGGGATTCAAAAACACTTGCTCAGGTTTTTGGGCTCTTATCACAGTGATTATTACAGAAACATTGTAGAAGATTGACTGCTAGCGCACTCAGCTCACACATTGAGGTCCGTGGTTCGATCTCCGGTACGGGTGAAAACATTAAGACATATTTCCTTAAGTTACTTGCTGTCCCTTTTCACCCATCAGTAAAACAGGTACCTGGGTGTTAGTCGACTGGTGTTTGTCTCATCCTGGGACAAAATTGTTCTAATTTGCCCGAAATGCTCTGCATAACAAGCAGCCTTCTGTATAGATGTCATTGTCATTTATGTCAGCTAATACCTGGAGTTTACCTGGAGAGAATTCCAGGGGTCAACGTCCCTGTGGCCCGGTCTGTGACCAGGCCTCATGTTGGACCAGAGCCTGATCAACCAGGCTGTTACTGCTGGCCGCATGCAGTCCAACGTACGAACCACAGCCTGGCTGGTCAGGTACCGACTTTAGGTGCCAGTCCAGTGCCTGCTTGAAGACAGCCAGGGGTTTGTCGGTAATCCCCCTGATGTATACTGGGAGGCAGTTGAACAATCTTGGGCCCCTGACACTTATTGTGTTGTCCCTCAACATGCTAGTGGCACCCCTGCTTTTCATTGGGGGGATGTTACATCGCCTGCCGAGTCTTTTGCTTTCGTAGGGAGTGATTCTCGTGTGCAAGTTTGGTACTAATCCCTCGAGAATTTTCCACGTGTATATAATAATGTATCTCTCCCGCCTGCGTTCTAGGGAGTACAGGTTTAGGAACTTCAAGCATTACCAGTAATTGTGGTGGTTTATCGCAGTTATGAGTGCCGTGAAGGTTCTCTGCACATTTTCAAGGTCAGCAATTTCACCCGCCTTGAAAGGTGCAGTTAGTGTGCAGAAATATTCCAGCCTAGATAGAACAAGCGATCTGTAAAGTGTCAACATGGGCTTGGCATCCCTGGTTTTGAAGGTTCTCCTTATCCATCCTGTCATTTTTCTAGCAGATGTGATTGCTACGGTGTTATGGTCCTTGAAGGTGAGATCCTCTGACATGATCACTCCCAGGTCTTTGACATTAGTTTTTCTCTATTGTGTGGTTGGAATTAGTTTTGTACTCCGATGAGATTTTAATTTCCTCACGTTTTCCGTATCTGAGTAATTGAAATTTCTCATCATTGAACTTCATATTGTTGTCTGCAGCCCATTTAAAGATTTGGTTTATGTCTGCTTGGAGTCTTGCAGTGTCTTCAACGGTGGACACTGTCATACAGATTCGGGTGTCATCTGCAAAGGAAGACACGGCACTGTGGCTTATATCCCTGTCTATGTCCGATATGAGGATGAGGAACAGGATGGGAGCGAGTACTGTGCCTTGTGGAACAGAGCTTTTCACAGTAGCTGCCTCAGACTTTACTCTGTTGACTACTACTCTTTGTGTTCTACGTGTTAGGAAATTATAGATCCATCTACCAACTTTTCCTGTTATTCCTTTATCACGCATTTTGTGTGCTATTACACCATGGTCACACTTGTCAAAGGCTTTTGCAAAGTCTGTGTATATAACATCTGCATTCTGTTTGTCTTCTAGAGCATCCAGGACCTTGTCGTAGTGGTCCAGTAGTTGGGACAGACAGGAGCAACCTGCTCTAAACCCATGCTGCCCTGGGTTGTGCAATTGATGGGTATCAAGATGAGTGGCAATTTTGCTTCTTAGAACCCTTTCTAAGATTTTTATGATATGGGACGTTAGCGCTACTGGTCTGTAGTTCTTTGCTATTGCTTTACTTTCCTTTTTGTGGAGTGGGGCTGTCTGTTGTTTTTAGTAACTGCGGGACGACCCCAGTTTCCATGCTCCCTCTCCATAGGATTTTAACCCTTTCAGGGTCCAAGGCCATTTTTGGAAGGGGTGTACCAGTGTCCAAGAATTTAAAAAAAAAAAAAATCTTTTTTTCTTATGAAATGGTAGAGAATCTTTTTCTGAAGGTAATAAAACAAAAAGTATGAAATGTGATTGAAAATTGACAAAATTATGCTCTCGTGAATTTTGATGTCAGCGATATTTACACATCGGCGATTTTGCCAACTTTGACTCCCATTTTAGGCCAATTACATTATTCCAGTCGACCAAATTCTTAGCTATTTCGCTAGCATTACTTCTATTCTATCGATTGAGCACAAGATATCGCCCAGTCAACTGTTTCAACTACAAAATAAAGTGATTGGAAATTGGTAATTTAGCCAATTTAACTCAAAGTTCAAGTATTTTTTTTTTTTTTTACCAACAAGTCGGCTGTCTCCCACCAAGGCAGGGTGACCCAAAAAGAAAGAAAATCCCCAAAAAGAAAATACTTTCATCATCATTCAACACTTTCACCACACTCATACATAATCACTGTCTTTGCAGAGGCGCTCAGATACGACAGCTGAGAATAGTCCCTCCCAGCTGTTACTATCCCAGACCCCTCCTTTAAAGTGCAGGCATTGTACTTCCCATTTCCAGGACTCAAGTCCAACTCAAGTCAACAGTGGACCCTCGATTTTCGTTCACCTGGAGTTTACCTGGAGAGAATTCCAGGGGTCAATGCCCCCGCGGCCCGGTCCGTGACCAGGCCTCATGTTGGACCAGAGCCTGATCAACCAGGCTGTTACTGCTGGCCGCACGCAGTCCAACGTACGAACCACAGCCTGGCTGGTCAGGTACCTCCAAACTCGAACAATTATGTAAATGTATTTTTGTAAGAGCTTTTTTAAGTGTATTTTTGGGGTTCTGAAACGACTAATCTAATTTACGTTTGTCCTTATGGGAACAAATTCGTTCGGTAATGGCACTCAAACAGCATTCTGGAAAGAATTTTCAATGAAAACCGAGGGTCCACTGTATATATATTTAGTTAGTTACTGCAACAGTGAGTTACTCTTGAGTTAGTTACTGCAACAGTGAGTTACTCTTGAGTTAGTTACTGCAACAGTGAGTTACTCTTGAGTTAGTTACTGCAACAGTGAGTTACACTTGACTTAGTTATTGTAACAGGTAATCTGCACTTAGTTTAGATACATCAATAAAGCATAGTAAAACTGAATGAAAGCAAAACGTATACACTTGTGTATTATTATTATTATTATTATTATCCTTACTTTGATATTGTTAAAAATTTAACATTCTAATAATATAGTTTTAGAATGTATTAAAAATTTAAATATCATTTTTGAACCTGCATCTTTCGTGCAGGGCGCCTCGGTTCTGCGCATGCTGGAGAGCTTCATTGGTTCGGAGCAGTTTCGTATGGGCGTGAAGAACTTCCTGCAACGCTACAAGTTTGCTAACGCTGTCACGCAGGACCTGTGGAGGGAGCTGGAGGAGGTGCTGGAGACCAAGCTGGACATCAGCAGCATCATGGACACCTGGACACGACAAATGGGCTTCCCAGTTATCAACATCACCACCTCCACTCACGACCAGGTGGGGCTGTCTAACCTGGAGTGCTGAAGTGTGCTTACTCTATCGATATTGTCCTTATTTGAACATTTACACCACATCTTAGGATACTTATTGTTTGCCCTATTGATATTGTCCTGATTTAAAAAGTTACACTACATTTTGGGATACTTATTGTCGTCGTTGTTTGTATGGGTGAAACCCCTTCAAGGTTTCCATAGGAAGACGCGAACCTTGAAATGGCACATCTGATGGGTGTGGTCTGTGAGGTACTTTCAGGTTCAAATTCAAATTTTTATTTCTTTGCAAGTTTACAATGTGATTGTCATGTTGTAGGGAGTCCTATTTTCATAGATAGTTTACAGTGTGTAATTACAATAATGATCTGTAACCCATTAAATTTAGTCTGCATTACGGGCAGACTAAATTTAATGGGTTACAGACTACTTAATACTAGACAAATAGATCATAGTTTGTTAAAGTTGTACATCTGTTTTTATATATAGCAAACAGTAAATTTACTCAAATTACAATATGGGAATATTACAATGGGCCATGTTGAAAGTAGTTTACAATATGAGATTGTTACAGTTGAGTATAAGTCGGAACAATTTTGTGCAGGTATTGATTTTTTACAATATAGTATTAAGTAATGTAATGAACTTTGAGTATATGCAGTATGCAAGGAATGATCTTGGAGGTCGGTCTGTTAAATTTGTCTGATCCATGATCGGGTGGTCAGTGCCCACCCATGCCCCCCCACCACCATCATAACTACCAACACCACCATCATCACCACCACCACCATCATCACCACCACCACCATCATCATCATCACCACCACTACCACAACCCTATCTCGCTTGGGAGGGTAGTTGCCACAGGTCTCCTGAGTGGTGGGGAGTGGAACATCAGACTCCTAATGAACTGGTATGGAATTCCTGATTGAGGGAAGTGTTGGGGACAGTTGGTGGAGGATAGAAGATAGTTGATGGACGGAAGAGTGCAGGAGGGTCATGGCTAATCCGACTAAGGTTTAGGGAAAGAGTTGATGAGAAGTGGATGGAATGGAGTAGAGGGAGAATGAGCTCTAGTTCCTGGGATATCTGCTCAGTGGGGGTATTTTTTTGCAAAGTGAGGAGGAGGAAACTTACAGGTGAGCTCTAGCTCCTGGCCTAACATGAGGGTTTTCTTAATTCCTTGAGGCTCTAGCTCTTGTTCCTCGGGTCATACCTTCTAATTCCTTGAGTCCCTGAAGTAATAACTGGGCTCTGAATCATAACTCAGAGGATTCTTTTCATATACAAGAAATAATTCATAGATTAGCTCCTATTCTTGATCCTTCAGTCATAGTTTAAAGATTCTTTACATATACAGCCTCTCCTCACTTAACGACGGAGATAGGGGCCTAAGACCCCTGCCGTTAAACGATTTTGTCGCTAATCGAGGAATGACCCCTTACTGACACTTCAAAAGTGTCACCACCCCTTCCTCTCCCCACCTTCTGCCTCTCTCTGTATAGCTCCCAGCCCCACACACCCTCAGATACCTCTCCATATATGTCAGTTTTTATTAATTTGGGCTTCTTTATCATGTCTGTCTGCCTGACTGAATGACTTACTGACTTGACTGAATGAGCTTACTGACTTGACTGAATGACTTACTGACTTGACTGAATGACTTACTGACTTGACTGAATGACTTACTGACTTGACTGAATGACTTACTGACTTGACTGAATGACTTACTGACTTGACTGAATGACTTACTGACTTGACTGAATGACTTACTTGACTGAATAACTTACTGGCTTGACTGACTTACTGAAAAAGAGTGTATGTTTAGCACACAGCATTTCTGTAATGATCGCTGTCAATTTTTTTTTATGGTATTTTATGGTAACTGATGACAGCCAGTGACATTTGATAAATTGCACTGCTGCAGGGAACCCTCCCTTGTGTAATGTTTATTATTATGAAATAGGTATGACATTTAAAGTGCCCCAGAGTGATTATTATTATTTATTAATTATTATTATTATTATTATTATTATTATTACCATCAACATACCTTGTTCACTGAGTATAATAATTTCTTAATTAAGCAGCCACAAGAGACACCAAGAATATAAACACACACACGAACACACCATCTAACCCCTTTACTGTGAACTTCTTTTGTACTTCCATTTTCCTCTTCCAAGTGCTGCTGCACTTCTTGTACTATGGGGTACACAATCAAGTACAAATTTGTACAAATATGTAGTCTTGGAGACTTTAAAAGCTAGTGTCCTGAGTGGCTGTAAGAAGGAGATTGAGATGCTTGATGCAGACACACTGCCGAGTTGTCGGTAAACGAGTACGTCGGTAAGTGAGGAGAGGCTGTATTTGTTTAAAAAGATGAATCCTTAAAGAATTTTCTCGCAAAGAAGGGAATTAGCATTAAATAAAATGGAGGTGACAAAGGGGGATAAAGATAGGAATAAAAGGAAAAAATAATAAAGTTAAAAAATAGTGAATTGGGAAAAAGTAAGAAGTAGAGGAGGAAAGTGAGAAGGAAAAGAGGGTAATGGAGGGGGTGGAAGAGTATATGTTGAAGGAGGAGGAAGGAGAGAAGCAGATGGACACATTCAGCTGTTATAGTTATACAGTGGTCCCTCGGTTTTCGTGCATCTCCAAACTCGAACATTTATGTAAGTGTATTTTCGTAAGTGCTGTTGCAAGTGTATTTTTGGGGGTCTGAAATAGACTAACCTACGTGACATTATTTCTTAAGGAAGTAAATTCGTTCAGTAATGGCACTTGAGCAGCATTCTGGAACGAATTTTCGGCGAAAACCGAGGGACCACTGTAATTATTACGACCATAATCCAGAGAGAGTACACATGGTCTGCACTAGGCATAACACAACTTTGAGATAGAATTAGACACATGTGCAACATCTGGGTATCTTTATTTGTAGTCGTTTTGCCATCCAGTGGCTTTAAAAATACAAATTCAAGGACATAATGGGAAGACTGTAGAACTATACACAAGAGACGAGGTAATCAGTCCCTCAGCCTTGAAGTTTGTGATGAGCACCATAGCCTTCAAGACAAGTTGCTACACCTCACCTTTCTGTACAAGCTATGTGCTTTTGCAATTCGCAGTGAGACTTGTCATCTTGTTCCTAGGGTGATAGACTGATTTCATTAAACTTCTCAACTTTGTCTACTTCATCTTCTACCATATTGTATACCATTAACTCACTGTGTCAGTTACATGCAATATATTTAGAAAGGAAAAAACAACAAGAACAACAGTTGATTAACTCCAAGGAGTCTTTTTGAAAGATTTGGACATACATCACGACTCACACTCCGACCTCTTAGAATACTTTGTACCTCGTATCGCAGTGTAGCGCATTTGGCTAACACCTGATTGGACCCGGACTGAATTTTGTATGAGGAAACAAGTAGAGGTAAGTTACATGATATGTAGTGGTAAAATAGATACTTATGATTTAGTCAGCTGTTGTCGGTCGCATTCTAAAAGACATAAAAAAGAACCTTAATGGAAATATGCAGCACTGCTTCGATTATTCTGGGTTATTAGCTCTTCGGAGTTACTATTCCAAATAACATCTTGTACTTACACGCGAGATATACTACTTTGAAAGGCAACATTTCTTCCATTTCATAATTTAATAACAGCCAGGGAAGAAAAACACTGAGTAATAATATGTCATCCCTGAGACAGACGCAGCTGGAGGTACGACAAATGAGGTTCCTGAGTGACCCCAAGGCTGAGAGCCATGACGACTCGCCTTACGGCTACACCTGGGACATACCCGTCACCTTCATCAGTGATGTGTCTTCGCGACAACAACTGTGGTTCTACAGGAACATGAACAAGTGTGAGGCCAGCAACATAATTTTGTTTCTTTGTGTCTGAACAATACTAGTGCATGCATACATTGATGGCTAACTTTTTAAAAAAAAATACCCAAAATTATTTCTTTTGTTTTATATATATATATATATATATATATATCCTAGGTAGTAGGTTGGTAGACAGCAACCGCCCAGGGAGGTACTACCGTCCTGCCAAGTGAGTGTAAAACGAAAGCCTGTAATTGTTTTACATGATGGTAGGATTGCTGGTGTCTTTTTTCTGTCTCATAAACATGCAAGATTTCAGGTACATCTTGCTACTTCTACTTACACTTAGGTCACACTACACATTCATGTACAAGCATATATATACACACCCCTCTGGGTTTTCTTCTATTTTCTTACTAGTTCTTGTTCTTATTTCCTCTTATCTCCATGGGGAAGTGGAACAGAATTCTTCCTCCGTAAGCCATGCGTGTCGTAAGAGGCGACTAAAATGCCGGGAGCAAGGGGCTAGTAACCCCTTCTCCTGTATATATTACTAAATGTAAAAGGTGAAACTTTCGTTTTTCCTTTTGGGCCACCCCGCTTCGGTGGGAAACGGTCGACGTGTTGAAAGAAAGAAAGATATATATATATATATATATATATATATATATATATATATATATATTATATATATATACAGTGGTACCTCGGTTTTCGTACAGCTCCCAACTCGAACAGTTATGCAAGTGTATTTTTGTAAGTGCTTTTGTAAGTGTATTTTTGGGGTCTGAAACGGACTAATCTAATTTACATTTGTCTTTATGGGAACAAATTCGTTCGGTAACGGCGCTCGAACAGCATTCTGGATTGAATTATCTACGAAAACCGGGGTACCACTGTATATATGTATAGTGTATGTGTGTACTCGCCTCACCTATATGTGGTTGCAGGGGTGGAGTCACAGCTCCTGGCACAGCCTTTTTGCTAGTCGCTATTAGGTCACTCTCTGCTCCAAGCGCTTTATCATACCTCTTCTTAAAGCTATGTATGGATCTTGCCTCCACTACTTCACTCTCCAGATTGTTCCACTTCCTGGCAACTCTAGGGCTGAAGAAATATTTCCTAATGTCCTTGTGGCTCATCTGAGTTTTCAACTTCCAGTGATGTCCCATTGTTCCTGTGTCCCATCTCTGAAACATTCTGGCCCTGCCAACCTTGTCAATTCCTCTCAGTATTTTATATGTCATTATCATGGCCTCCCTATATGATTATTGTCACACCCTGCGTCATTATGTACTGGAGTGCAACAAAATTAATGAATTCAGAGACAACTCACTCAGAAATGTTCAAGATATGTCAAAGTATTTTATCCACAGTGGTATATTACAGACCATTCTGGAAAAATACCCTGACTTTGCTCCCTGTAAATAAAGCATTGCCACGTGTGTGTGTGTGTGTGTGTGCGTGTTGATTGCCATTTTGTCCTATGCACATGTCGATTGAAGGCTGGGCCTGTTGTGTGTGCGTGTGTGTGTGTGTGTGTATGTATATATGTGTATGTGTGTGTGTGTATGTGTATATGTAAGTGTGTATGTATATGTGTGTGTGTGTGTGTGTGACCCAATAATTAAAATTTGCACCAAGAACTCATTACAGTTGTGACCGGGTGTAGACTAGTGAATTGTTCATTGCTTTATAATTTGTTCCTGATTGTAACCATGTATAAACGTAAGTAAGTAAATTTACTTACACGTTTCATTACCTTTGTAACTTGTGAGTTCATTACCTTTGTAGCTTGTTAGTTCATTACCTTTGTAACTTGCTCAGCTATCAAAACTTTGGGGTCCAGTCCCTGGACCCATTATGTACCTCTGTAATCTTTTGACTACCGCCCACAGGATGGGTATGGGGTGCATAATAAAGATATCAAACTAAACTAACCTATCCCTCCTATCTTCTAGTGTCGTCAGGTTGAGTTCCCTTAACTTCTCCTCATAAGATATACCCCTTAGCTCCGGGACTAGTCTTGTTGCAAACTTTTGCACTTTCTCCAATTTTTTGACATATTTGATCAGGTGTGGGTTCCATACTGATGCTGCATACTGTAATATGGGCCTGATGTACAGTGTACAGTGTAGTGAATGACTCCTTACTTTGATGTCGAAACGCTATTCTCCGGTTTGTCAGGCACCCGTGTGCTGCAGCGGTTATTTGGTTGATGTGAGCCTCTGGGGATGTGCTCAGTGTAATGCTCACCCCAAGATCCTTTTCCTTAAGAAAAGTTTTAGCCTTTGATCCCTGTGCCTGTACTCTGTCTGCGGTCTTCTTTGCCCTTCCTCCAAGCTTCATAATTTTGCACTTGGAGGGGTTAAACTCCAGGAACCATTCGTCATACCAGGCTTGCAGCCTGTTCAGATCCCTTTGTTGCCTTTCTTGGCCCTCATCCACTTGTATTCTCATTAGTTTCACGTTGTTTGCGAACAGGGACACTTCTGACTCTATCTCTTCTGTCATGTCATTAACACATACAAGAAACAGCACAGGCCCTAGGATTGATTGTTGTATAACCCCGCTTGTCACATTCACCCATTATGACACCTGATCCATTGTAGTGATTTTCCTCTTATTCCTGCCTGCTCCTCTACCTTTACTGTTTCAAAAGATTTAGATTTTGCCACCGAAGTGGCTAGTTTATTGTGCACCCCATATCCATCCTGTGGACAGTAGCACAAGAGCATATGGATACACAAAAGGCCTAGGCACTAGGCCCCAAAAGGGTTAACAATTGTACATTTGGATTTATATCTACATTTCACTTATCTCTTACAAGCAAATTTAGGAAATTTGCTTAATATAACTGGTATCTTATTTTCATTAATAAGATATCTTGACATGTCACATAGGTTATTATACTGTCTATCTCTGTATTCCTCAATAAGTGGACAATTAAACACATAGTGTTCAAGACAGTGACCATATGCTTGATCACATAATTTGCATTTAGTTTGATCATCATCTGTGTGTCTCGCCTTCTTTCAATTCAAGAAAATGCAGTCTACCTATCCCACTCTCTCCTGTCTTACTTATATTACCTTGTCGTTGAACTCTAGGTTTATGACACAGGATTTTCTATCCCTGAAGCCGTGCTGGTTATCGTGTATCAGTTCATTCCTTTCTAGGTGCTCTGCCACTCTACTCCTGATAATCTTCACAACTTCCCATATTATACACGTCAGTGACACTGGTCTGTAGTTTAATGCTGCCTGTCTTTCTTAAAAATTGAGACTACATTTGTTGTCTTCAATGTGTGTGTGTGTGTGTGTGTGTGTGTGTATGTGCGCTAGTGTGTGCTCACCTAATCGTACTCGCTTAATTGTGGTCGCAGGGTCGATTCATAGCTCCTGGCCCTGCATCTTCACTGGTCACTACCAGGTCACTCTCTCCTTGCTCCATGAGCTTTATCGTACCTCTTCTTAAAACTATGTATAGTACCTGCCTCCAGTACCTCGCTTTCCAGACTATTCCACTTACTGACGACTCTGTGACTGAAGAAATACTTCCTAACATCCTTGTGACTCGTCTGAGTCTTCAACTTCCAATTGTGTTCCCTTGTTGCTGTGACCCATCTCTGGAACATCCTGTCTCTGTCCACCTTGTAGATTCCTCTCAGTATTTTATATGTCATTATCATGTATGTGTGTGTACTCACCTAATTGTGGTTGCAGGAGTTGATTCATAGCTCCTGGCCATGCCTCTTCACTGGTAACCACTACGTCCACTCTCTCCCTGCTCCATGAGATTTCTCGTACCTCTTCCTAAAGCTATGTATGCTACCTGCCTCCACTACTTCACTTTCCAGACTATTCCACATCCTGACAACTCTGTGACTGAAGAAATAGTTCCTAACATCCCTGTGGCTCGTCTGAGTCTTCAACTTCCAATTGTGACCTCTTGTTGCTGTGTACCATCTCTGGAACATCCTGTCTCTGTCAACCTTGTCGATTCCTCTCATTATTTTATGTTATCATGTTTTCCTTGTCTCCTGTCCTCCAGTATGGTCGATCGAGTTCCCTTAACCTCTCCTCGTAGGGCATACCCCTTAGCTCTGGGACTATTCTTGTGTGTGTGTGTGTGTGTGCATGTACTCGCCTAATTTTGGTTGCAGGGGTTGAATCATAGCTCCTGGCCCCTGTGTGTTTGTGAACTCACCTAATTATAATTGCTGGGGTTGATTCACAGCTCCTGGCCCCACCTGTGTGTGTGTGTTTTATATATATTTAGACCACAGTGAAACAAAAGGTAAGAAGAAAATATATATTTGTGCCTTCAGTGTATTTTTTTTTCTCTGTGATATTTAAGTAAAATTTTATTCACTATTATTAACTTATTTCTTCCAGTGAGTTAAATTTGTTTAATTTTACTCTCATGCTGTACTTTAGAGTCTGTGTTTTAACAGTGACTTTAACGAAACCTGCCGGTGCATCGTGGATCAAGTTCAACGTAGGTCAGTTTGGCTATTATCGTGTCAACTACGAGCCATCCATGTGGCAAGACCTCATCTCCCTCGTACACAGCAATCCTCAGGTAACCCCAGTAATAATAATAATAATAATAATAATAATAATAATAATAATAATAATAATAATAATAATAATAATACTTTATTGAGACATGGTACAATGATACATGGTTGGGTAGACAAGATACATAGGTATTAATGAGATGTAGATGCCAAAAGCCCCTAATATGCCGTGCATTGCGGGCATTCTTAGGACTACTTAATTGTAGACTACATGGTAAAAAGTTATGGTTGATAATTTATAAAATAAGTATAATTGTGTATCTAAGTTATAAAGTTTGAATATAAGTTGAACATATCAATTAATTGTAGCAATGCAACTAATTGAGTGAGATAACAATTTAAAACAATTAATTGCATTGCAGTTACAGTTTATGTGGTCATTATAATGTAAATGTTATAGAAACAGTTAGCTTAGTATGTATTATTCATAACAGGTTTTTACATTTAAGTGATTAGTCAGGTTTTTACATTTAAGTGATTATTCTACTTTGTTGGGAATGTTTGATATTGAGCATTTTGGTTTGGGTGAAAAGGTGGTTTTTTAGCATCGTTTTGAATTGGGGTACAGGCAGGGTTTCTTTGGCAATGACAGGTAATGAATTCCAAATTTTCGTGCCTTTTATATGCATTGAGTTTTTACATAGTGTTAGATGGACACGGGGAACATCGAGGAGTGATCTGTGTCTAGTGTTATGGTCATGTGTCCTGTTAAAATTGGTAAGGAGAAGTTTGAGTGGTGGGTTAATATTTGCATAGAGTGTTCTATGTATGTAATAGGCACAGTAAAAGTTTAGGTTTTTGAATATTGGTGGAGTATGTTGTCTGGAGTGTGAATGTGTTATTCTAACTGCTGCCTTTTGTTGTGTTATTAGTGGTCTGAGATGAGTTATTGATGTAGAGCCCATGCGCAGATTCCATAGGTGAGGTAGGGGTAAATGAGTGAGTGATACAGGATAAGGAGAGCTGGTTGTGGAACATAGTACCGTATCTTGATAGTAT